>BQNB010055421.1:0-13321 GCA_026074375.1 Tanacetum coccineum
GAGGTAGGAGTTACAAGCCGTGAGAGTACCACACAAACCCTACCGTCATTTGAGGAATACACACCGCCCATGACTTACCCGGAAGAAGTAGAAAAGACTTTAGGGACCCCGTTAGAGGTAGAACCTTTGAACGAAACAAAACTAGAGGAAGTAGACTTGAATTATAATCACAACACTCCTCTTAGTTCTAGGGAAGTTCCTAGTTTTGATGGACCGTAGCCTCAACCTTTACTCAATAGTCCATCCTTAGATGTAAGTCTAGGAGATGTAATGGGTCTCGAACCACCCATCAAACCACATAGTCCGGATAGTTCTAGGATGAAGGTAGTAGATTATTTAACAACTCAAACACCGCCTTCACTTCACGTGGCAAATTCCTATCCTAAAGGTGTGTATAGTTATTATAACCCAAGTATAGATGATCCTAAGAGACATTATGGATTTAAACCGGGTTTATTAGGAAAAAGTGTATCCCTAGGTGTTGATATTTCAAATTGGGAGATGTTTGATGATGATTGGGGATTAGAATCTAAGGAAGTTTCTAATATGACTAAGGCTTAAGATAGTCAATATCTATACTAGACTACTTCACTACTATATCAAAAGTAACTACTACTGCAATCTAAAGTAAACATACGAATTTGGGACAATTTTCTCTTGTTTCTTCTTGCCTCATTATCAATGCAAAGTACATATTTATACTAAACAATATCAACTACTTCCTAGACTCCAGGACACATGAATGGGAACATGGGGGTAACTACTAACTACCACTACTTGCTAGACTTTAGGAATGTAAACATTAACCTACATGCATGCAACAGATAACTAAGAACATAGGTGACCAAGTCAAGACTCAGAAAACTAACACTAAAAAAACTTAAGAAAACTTGATTTTCCACTTGTACTAGTAGCCCACGTATCAATACTCCCCGCATGAAGATGAGCCTTGTCCTCAAGGCTCACATTGTTATAACTCTGAACACGAAGATCCAAGGGTGGGTCGTGTCCTGTTTGTAGGAGAAAAACTTGGGTGGGTTGCATTTGTGTCTCGGGATGTATTTCTCTGGACAATTGAAGCAAAGGCCATCAACACGTCGTTGTTGCATTTTTGCAGGGCTTAAACGCTTGATCGCTAGTGTCTTCGATGTAGGGGTAGGAGCCGCTGTCAAGGATGAATTCTGTGGTGGCGAAATATGGTCATTTGTTTTGTCCTCGATAAGTTTCGCAAGACCGATGACTTGAGTGATGGTGTGAGGTTGTAAAATGGTGAGTTCTTACTGGATGTCTTGACGGAGACCCAAGATAAAACAATTTAGTAATGCTTCTGGTGGAAGCCCAACTACAAAGTTGCTCAATCGTTTAAACTTCGTCTGGTATGCAGTGACAGTAGAAGTTTGTTGAAGATTGAAAAGTGTGGCTTGATGATTATCGTAAGTTGATGGACCAAATCGTGTTTCGAGGGCATGTGTGAACGCTTCCCACGTGGTAAGGAGACGATTGTTGAAGAGGTACTTGTACCAACTTAGAGCGTCTCCAGTGAGGTGAAAGGCAATCATGAAAAGACGTCGGGGTGGTGTGATGTTGTAAAAACTGAAGGATTGATCGGCTTGAAAAGGCCAATCAAGAGGGTTTGATCTATTAAATGCCAGAAGGTTGAGTTTGGGCGGCCAAATTTGCAGCCCATGAGGCATTGGTGGCGCGTTATTTGGTGGTTGCAACTGGTGTGTTCATCCATGATTTTGAGCAGTGGTCGAGATGAGGGTGGTGGTTTGTTCATATTGTGCCGCAAGTTGCTTGGATATGACATCGAGTTGTGAAGATGATTGTGCTTGGGTGGCCTTAATGTTTTTGTTGGTGATGGTTTGGGACTCGAGAAGCTTGGAGATATTGGCAGCCATGGCTGCCATTGTTCAAGTGGTGGATTATCTTTTTTAGGAGGCATGGTAACGTCAATGAAAGCACCAATGATATTACTAAGGCTTGAGATAGTCAATATCTATACTAGACTACCTCATTACTATATCAAAAGTAACTACTACTGCAATCTAAAGTAAACATACGAATCTGGGACAATTTTCTCTTGTTTCTTCTTGCCTCATTATCAATGCAAAGTACATACTTATACTAAACAATATCAACTACTTCCTAGACTCTAAGACACATGAATGGGAACATGGGGGTAACTACTAACTACCACTACTTGCTAGACTTTAGGAATGTAAACATTAACCTACATGCATGCAACAGATAACTAAGAACATGGGTGACCAAGTCAAGACTAAAAAAACTAACACTAAAAAAACTAAAGAAAACTTGATTTTCCACTTGTACTAGTAGCCCACGTATCAGTTTCTCCTCTAGGAGAAGAACTTAGTTTATTCGATTGGCCATATGAAGTAGAAAGAGGTATAATTCTAGAAGCACACCATTTAGAGTCTATTCTTCAACAACAAAATTTTCAACGTATGACTCATTCTCACCACGATGATATGTACCATTACTATCACCCGCACTTGAACTTAAGTGTAGGGGTACCCTCCCCTTTATCTGTTAAATAAGGGTAGAGTCAGGTTCGTGACTCGAACAAAAACAAGCGCTTTTTGGGAGGCAACCCAATATTTATTTTTCCCGCACATTAGGAGTGTCATGTGTTTTATTATTTTCATTTTATTCTATCATGTTCGAACCCCAATCTTGCAATCATGCTTTGTTTTGTTTTTAACCTTGGCTTAATTGCAATCAAAGGTATTTTGCAACAAAATAAGTGTAAGGGAATTTATTTGGTCTTTGAACAAAGTTCAAGCATGTTAAATAAATTGTTTAGATTAATTCGCGTCAGTTTTGAGTCATATGAGTAAATTGTTAAATCTCAGGTTTTATGCAACTATTTGTATAGGAATTAACTTATGGAATCAAGTGCATAAAATTTTTCATCAAAAACAAAAATTTCGTTTTCATAGAGCGTGGAGACGGCGTCACGATTTACACGCGACGCCGTCACCACGACACCTGTGACGGGGTCAGGATAATCCTGACGGCGTCAAACGCCCAGGTCCAGAAAACTTAAAGTTTTTAATTATTTTTAAAAATGTAACTTGTACAACATTTAAAATATGTACCCTTCTGTTATAAACCTGCAAAACCGATAATTTTGACAATTCTCTCATCCTATCTTTACTGCTTTATCGAGTCAACCCTAATTTCGCATTGTATATTATTAAATTGCACATTTTATGCTTGGTATAGTTGTCTTTGTCTTTGATTACAGGTTATATTTGATGAGAAGAATCTTGGAAGTTCTTAAGAAGTTTCATTGGATAATTCTTGGATGACGATTTAACCAGTTATCGCATGTTTCTTCTCCATTATTGAGCAAACCAGGGGGTACTAGTTTCTCTTCTTTGTTTTCTTTTCCCTTTAATTCGTTTTTACGGGTACCTTTATAGAACATTAGGTATAAAGTTCAACTTAAGTGTAGCGAGAAAATAAGCCTTAGAAACTATTCCTCCAATTGCCATTTGCTTTGTCCTTAAAATGATGGGTAATATATCAAAACATAGCATAAAAAGGTGATTTTTACCCAAATTTAATTTTTTATGACACATACCGACGAAAACCAAGTATTAATAGCGTCTTATAGATAGGAATTTATATTACTAGCACAAAACCCTCAAATTCCACCCCCAAAATGTGAGGTTCGCCCTTAGATCTTTAGGAATTCGGGTATCCATCATTGATACCCAAGATAGTTTTTATACTTTACTTTCCTCGAGTTAAGGAGAGAGTAGACATATGAGTTATTCTGTCGTTCGGATGTGTACGTGTGGTCTTTATCGCCTTTTATGGAGCATTGAGATCAGTTTAAATTATATGAGTGTACCGGTAGTATATTAAATTCTAGAACTTGTTTTTGTGATGCATCCTGAGACCGCATAGTAAGTATTAGGATTTGCTTGATAAGAGGCATTAGGATTAACCCATGTTTTAAACCTGTAATTATTATGATGGTCACATCGATCATATAACTATCCCACACCCTTGCCATGCACTCATTTTTAGTGCATGATACCCCTAGTACAACCCTCTGAGCCTATCCTTTTTCATGGTTCTCGTAATTTTCTGGTGGATTCCAGATTAATGAAGAACATTGTTAACCCTTAAACTAATCGTTACACCTAAATTGCCTTAGCCTACCTTGTATGTACTCGCTTTTAGTACATTATTATTTTAATCCAAGTTAATTATTTGAGTAAACAGTTGCTAAGTCCTTATCCTTGTAAATATTGTTTTGGGACGATTGAGATTCATGGTAGTATTTATTTCGCGGAAGAATAGGGAAGAAAAGTTAAGTCAATGACCCCATATATTTGTTAGATGATCTCCATATTATTTTGATCCATCTCAAATCGGGTCATTAGTTAGATTGTAAATATCGAGCATGTAAAAGCTCAAGTGTAGGGGTACGTGTTATAAACCCCAAGTGATGTATTATATTATTAAAAAAAAAGGAAGAATATAAAGAGTTGATGTAGAGTTTGGAAAGAGTTTGAATATCTTCGTCCAAGTCTTGGCTTAGCAACCAAACCAGTGTGTATTCGTGTAAATAATTAGCTAACCCTTCCACTCCGAATTCACCCAAAGCCACCCAAATGTATCCCATCCGTTTCCGTTTCTATTGTATATTATCTTACACCTACACCCCATAACCCTTTAAAAGACCTCTTAGATAGTAATGAATAATGCTTACGCCTAGCGGTGGAGGATTGATCCTTTACCAAGCTTATAGTAATTTATATGTTATGGCAGGTAGTGAGTGTTGATTTTCCGTTTCCCCCTTATGTTATAATTTATTATACACCCGAGTGAAAGAGAAAATCTCAAACACTTATGTGAGGTGCTAGTATATACTTTATGTGTTGTTAATTACGAGGTCTATAAGGTTGTATTGTAAAATACTTTTAAAGAGTAAGTTAAATGATCCTCATATTGTTATTGTCTAGGTAGAAAAGCCCATTTGCTTGAGGATAAGCAAATCCCAAGTGAGGGTAATTGATGAGTGTCATTTTATACATTTTTTAGGTCATTTTTAACCACCCTAAAATCATGCATTTATGCTCAAATAGGTACTTAATCATTCCTTTTCAGGTATTTAGCATTTGAAAGGAATTTGGAGGAAATACACGTGACTTGGGCTCATTTGGAGAAGAAACGGACGAGACTACGGACCTACACCAACATTGCTCAAGAATTTCTCCTCAGAAGCTGGAGACGGCGTCACAAATTACACGTGACACCGTCACAAATCCTACCACGACGGCGTCACAAGATATCGTCCGCACGATCCAACCCATTATCTAGAATATTCTTGTCACAACGGCGTCACGATTAAAACGCAGCGATTTTCCTATATATACAAATCCGATTTAGATATTTAAGTGTGTACTTATAGAGGTAAAGAAAGGGACAAACCCTAGTTCTTTAGCAGGCAGTTATGGATGATTTTAGGGCCTCAAAACCCTATTATACTTCCTTCAATTCATGTTTTAATCAAGTAAGATTATCTTAATCATTCAATATGTCTATGTTGTTGTTTTTATTTATTAATGTTCATTAGCTACTTTTTGGCTAAACCTATATTGTGTTAAATTGATTGTAGAAAAGGTAGGATGTATGAACTTGGGTTGGTGTTGCTTCTTGTGATGGATATGCATGTTAGGTCTTAGAAAACTAGCTTTTGTCTGTATCGCTGTTGATATGTCTAGGAAAACATGATTATGTAGAAAGGATACCATCGGGTAACAGTCTTCATACTACCTTGCCCCTTATATGGTTGATCCACTCTTAATATATTTCAAATGCATTTAATATACTCTTAGGGGCCTTGTAATAGTCTTCATACTACCTTACTTGTGTGTTGCCTTAACGGAATATTAAATAGACGGCGGGTTCATGTAATTCGTTCATGACTTAGGAAATAATTACATAGATCATCACAAGTGTGACAAAGCAACAACACTAGAAAAGCAATCTAGGGAGTAATACATGAAATAAATAACACGTCTTTTTATTATATTTTTATCACCAGTAGTTAGTTAATTTAGTTTAATAGCTAAAACTAACCACCTCTCCAATATATGATTTTACCTACATAAAATATAAAAACACAAAAGAACTTCCCTAAACCCTCAATAGAATTCTATATACATAAACAGAGCCTCCTAACCTATTCCCCTATAGAACAATAACAACCCCTCAAGTCTTGCCTATACTACACTACAATGGTTTATACTAAGCCTAGGGAGTTGTAAAAACATCGTGTAAAAGTCTTACGACGACGCATCACTGGTAAGCATTCAGAGGGTACTAGTACTTGAAGAAAACCATGGACTATAGATTGACATATACTGTTTATCCTTCAATTTAGAAAGATATACTGATGCAGGCTGGTATCAACAACACTGAAATAATTCTTCAACAGTGGCTGGGTATAACCAGCATGTGGTTGGTGCAAATTTCTTTGGCTTCCAAGAAACAAACTTGCATTACTGGTTCAACAATGGAATATGAATTTATAGCTTTAGCAGCTGCTTGTAAGGAAGCTGAATGGTTGAAAATTTTGCTCCTTGAGATTCCATTATGGTCCAAACCTATAACACCTATATCTATCTGATGATAAGGCGAACAACATTGGCAAAAAGGCTTATAGCCCAATGTAAAATGGAAAGTCTAGACACTTAGGTGTCAGGCATAGCATGATTTGTAAGCTGATCACAACTAAGGTGGTATCTATAGAGTTTGTGAGGTATCAACAAAACTTAGCTGATCATTTGATGAAGGGACTAGCTAGAGACTTGGTTTTAAAGTCCAACTAAGTCGCTGAATGCTAGGACACCCAACTCCCTACTAAGGAAACTTGGTAGTTAAGTTCAATGTGGAAAGTTAAACATTTAGTAGACTAAAGCACATGTATTTACATATCATCCCAAGGATGTGCTTGGAAAATGGTTAATTTCTTTGAAAAAGTGCTTAGCAGGAGCATGAATAAAGAGGAACCACCTATGTAAATGTTGAGGTTTTGCCGCTTCAGGGAGCATGGACTTTGGCTCTTACAACATTTATGAATTGGATATGGACACATGGCTTGTATAGTGTCAGGAGTTTCTTATGTGTTTGAAAACTTGTGTGTATTTTATCTTCAGGTATTCAAATGGGTTGAAGGGTTCAATTCTTAGAACACCCTGATTCTCGAATATTTGAACGTGTAATTTACTAAGATGGAAATTCAATCCTCAGGACATTTTCATTTATGCACTTGTTTTGTTTAATGTTCAATTTTTCATGCAAAGGAATTGTACTAAATTGGGGAGGATTGTTGGAAATTTAGTGCAATTGTGGGAATTGGATCATACTTGGAAATGGGTTTGGAGGTACGGAGTGTACACCCATCAAGTCACTGATTTTCCCTGACTCTTTTAGTGGTTTGATTAAATGGGTGGTTATTTGCCTATTTAAGTGGCAGATTTGACTGCATTAATTGACCATATTTAATTTGGTCATGAAATCACTAATTCTTAAATTATGAAGGATAATTATGGAAGAGATTAATTGGCCATTAATCTCTCATTAATTCCATTATTAGGTTTTGAGTAAATCCCTATAAATAGGGATCACAATTGCATGGAAAAACACACAGAAAACAAAAACACATAGAAACGCAGGGTTCTTGATATGTGCCTAGAACAAGAACAAACACTTGGTTTTATCCCAAGGAGGTATTCGTGTAACCCAGGCATAGGGTCGAATAATCTTCTTTGAAAAGTGATTACACGACTTCAAGTGATATCCGGTAACCATCTTGGTAATTATCTAGGCTATTGATTGTCTTCATCCTGATCTGGGATCTACTATACATATCTTGATAGCTGCATAACAAAATGTAAGCCAATACCAGTAGAGTTTAATGCAACCATATACATACTTGCAACATTTTCCAAAATGTGCTAAAATTGTGTAGCGTGAGAGTTTAGATACAAGTTATTTGAGCATTTAAATTTGAAAGCTGCAACGAAGCTACAACCTGTTGTAAATGCAATTTCAATGATCAAAGGGAATAAACAATCACACATGTAAAAAGAGATGAGTTACTGAAGTGCATATTCGAAGGTATCTAAGCATCATTGGTGATGAAATAAACAAAGTCCCAGTGTTTGCTATCTTTTTCTCAACCATTTTTGGTTTCCCAACATTCCCATCTGATGCACTTTCTTAAATATAGCGTACTCTGTCCCAACACTCTCTATATTAATCAATCATTTATTTCAGCTACTTATAATGCTTAAAGAATCAGTTTTGTATAGTCATTTTAATATCCGTTGCAACGGGATTTAGTATGATATACAAAGCAAATTGGTTTAGAACTACGAACCTCCTTGCATTACACCTGTGCCACCAGCGATACCAGCAACAATATTTGAATTTAGGTTGTTGTGTACATTTTGCGTCATCTGCAAGATTCAAACAATACCCTTATTGGTAACAACTTAATTGCAGTTTAGGTGGTAACAAAATCAGAAAATGTGTATGTAACAGATATGAAAGCTACCATTTTGTCACCATGTTAGATGGTAAAAATGGAAGCCAATCACTCGACCACCTACATGAGCACAATCTGCTAAGATTTAAAAGTCTACATGATTCATGTGTAAAATTGTAATTGTGAGCTATCTAAGAAAGAGGTGACTCATTTGTGAAATCTTAAATTCAAGTATAACACTAAAGGTCAGGTGTGGTAGGTATCATGAAACACTTTATTATTAGGAGTGATCCGCTTGCTTAGAATACTTAGTTAAGGAGGTTGTATCTTAAGAGTGCAAGCAAGACTTGCAGTATTTAGGATCGCCAGATCGGTACGGGCTTAGGACTGGTATTTTTTGAACAGGGCTCAGGCTTAAGCCCGTTCATGCACCTGTAGTTATAGGGAGTTAGCGACTTTAAATCATATGAATGCTCCACCCACCCACTTGATTGTACACATATTAAAATCATGATTACTTTCACATATAAAATATTACAAACCTATTTCCAGGCCTGAAAAGGTTGAGATTTTAAATAATATCTTATTAGCTTTTTACTCAATCGCCATTTATACATGACTGTCGAATCTATTTGCAAGGTGAATGAAAGCTTTGAATCTTCAATGGGCCAAAAAAACTCTACAAATTAGACCTGGATGATGTCAATGATCATGGGTACATCTTAAAAACTTACAGTACACTATTTAAGAAAACTTATAGGTTAACTCTAAAGTAATATGAGTTGCCATCTCGCTGAATATGGATGTGTCACATATATACATTTTCTTCATTTAGTTAAAAAAAATTGTTATACACTAATAACCCATACGCATTTTGTTCTTTAGCTAGGCCATGAACTCCCTGATCATTATAGTTTTATCAACCTATTATTTTGATCACTTATTTTCGGCATTCACTCTAATTCTTATCTCATAAAATGACACTTTATCTAAAAATGTTTACCAAGGCATTTCACATCAGACTTCATACAACACTTTTTCTTATCAGTCACTGCCTCGCTATAACACATATTACTAAGCTTTATATGATGTTTATTGCTAAAACTAACCTGATTAAATATGAGGTGTTATATGTCATGTTTGCATAGTAGTGATCATATGAAAGCTAATAAGAATAGAGGAGATGAGCTAGAGAGTATTTTCATCATTTTCTAAATTTTCATTTTATGGAAAATAGAAATGGGAGGGAGAAGTGAATTACAACAAATGTAAAGTCTTGTATAAATACCCCTCCTAGATGGGTATTTATACTTATTGCTTATCCTATTCTATTTTCCTAACTTTAGTCAAACCTTGGTCAACATTACTTAACTTTGACCAACATAGACTTTATTACATATACTTACAAATAAAACTAAAAAACTAGCTCAAAACTATACAAAGAGACCGAATTCATATAATAAAAACACTGTACTTTTCTTGAAACCTACAATCTCCCCCTAGGTTGAATTTATTAAAGACGCTTCATCGTCGGTAGAATTGGTCTTCCATTCACAAAAGATTCCCATCTTCTCATTTGCTCTCGGTGACTTAGTCGCTTGGTTATTTCTCTTTCAAATGCTTTTAATATGTCGCGATCTAATTCACTAATCAGAGGTGGTTTTCTCCATGGTTCTAATTGAAAGATCTTAAGCTTTACCTCTTTCAAAACCTTTTCCAGTGTGGCATCACAAAACTTCATAATCTTCGTCAAGTACATAACCCGTTTCTCATCTATGTTGTTCAAATAAATCAAATTTGTAGATGGCTTGTCAACTATAGAGTACGGTTCATGTGCTTCAATACCTAGAAATGTCAATATTGTGCAGCTAAGTACCTTGAATAGGTAACACTCAATTCCCCTACAGAATCATGAACTCCCTCCCAGATCACACTACTCTTCATATGAACGGATATTATGAATTTATCAACTTGGTATCACGATAATTGACCTTTCTTGTTCTGGCAAAATAATACAAGTCGTCAATAATCGTTTGGTTCAGCATACTTTGAAGTCATCTCAGAAAAACCATCTGGCTTAATCATTTTCTCTCATCCACATTTGATTTGTTCCTAAATCCAAACTCATTTGTGTTGCTCAGTAGTTATTATGAACAACATTTGTAAACCAAGCGATTTGAAAATACTTCCTGAATTAATCTCCTGACTCCTCTTTGATCTTGCTTGTACACCTTTATTTCATGAATCATAACCAATATGAAATGTCAATTGTGCGTCTTCATTGAAAGCCTTGAATTATTTTCGAACCCAACGATTCATCTTTTCTTCTAGATTAACTTTTGGAAAACCGTTCTGATTGCAACTTAGTCAAGGAAAGAATATACTTCTTCTCCTTTAGTATTTCCATACTTTAGAAAGAACAGATCTTTGTCATACAAATACCTTGGAGGTTCATTTGGATTTCGTTGTGGTCCAAAGAATATGACAGGTCTTGGTACTGGACGTCTTATATCCTCTTGTCTACTTTCCCAAACTATCTAATTCTTCATAAAGTTTATTGTTTGTTCCAAATGATAGGGTAAATACTCTTTTGCATTCTTGAAGTGATTACTTAATGCATCATTCAGTGTAGCCTTCATTCTTTCATAATTAAATATAGTTGGAACACGTTTATCAACATCTTGAAGTTCCGTGATTAACTCAGGTGTTTCATCTTCTGGAATTACCTCATCTTCATCAATAACTGTTTCCTCTACCTATGCATCCTATTTTTGTTGTTGTTGTTGTTGTTTCTTGGATACACAAGTTGTGGAATCTTTAGCTGAATGCTTAGACGAAGAACCCCTTACAGACTTTGAACTTTTTGATGCCTTAGGTCTTTTTACTCTTTTCTCCCCCTTAAGAGGAGCATCATCCTCTTGATGGTCATCATGATGTGAGTGAATATCATCCTCCCTACAAGAAGTATTAGAGGTTGAAGACTTTTCCAAAATTACGTTTCACTAACCTCCCACAATGTTGGATCAATACTCGATCGAAGACTTCTTTTCATCTTGAAATACAGTTGTTGTTGAAGATCAGCTGATGAAGTTGTTTCGGTTGAAGTGGTTGTGATAGGATGAACTTGAATAACATTGCTTTGTACGTAATTCTTGAAAAGGTATTCTATAATCTTTGGTGCTTGTGCATTAAATTCTTGAGAAACAAGATCTAGTACTTCTGAACAAAAAGAATTACGATCTTCAATTATTGTTGCAAAGAAAAAAAAAAAAAAAAAAAAAATGCATGACTTTTAAGTTATTTTCCCTTCAATCTTACTATAGCTTTTATCAGTGAGTTAGGATACACCAAGAGTTTCAATTAATTCTTCTGTAGCCTTTTCAGCAAGTTATGATACACCTAGATGAAAAACTTGATTAACTTGATTGTGAGTCTTCCAGAACTGTTTAGTTGTTACACACTTCTGTTCCATGTTATGGATCATATACCCTTAACTTCTACACATCCTGAGAAGTGCACTGGGAAGATGATTGTACTTACTAGAAATTCATCATTTGGAGTGTTGAGTGTTAGATGTAGTTGTGGTAGGGAATGGTATAGTTTCCGTCAATTCCTGAGTAATATTCTTATCAGAAGATAAGATTGTCTTAGGGGATCTAGGTGGTGTGGGAATTGGTGTCTGCATCTTCTCAGTCTTAGTCTCAAAACTACCCATCTCACCTCCTTCCTCCTCATCTACCGTCTCTGCATCTTTGTCATCATCATCATCAACATGTTTAGGATTGTCCTTATGATCCTGGGCTCTATCCTATCCTTAGAGTCATCATCATCTTTGTTTCCTTCAACTACTTTTTGTTGTCGAATGGTTATCTTTAATGATTCTTGTGGTGAACTTGATTCTCTAGCACTCTACTTCCTCTTCTTCCCCTAAGGACTAGCAGTAAGGGTAGGTGTCCTATGGGCTCTAGGTATAGACATATGTGTTCCTTAGGTAGAAACAACTGGTTGCAGTTGATTCATTGGAACATCTACCTTCATAAACACCGACTCATACTCCTTAAAGTCATCAGTGTCATGGATCTCCTTAGTTAGAAACGCATCCGAAATCAGTATCCCTCGTACAGGCACAACCCTAGTAGCGTACAGACTAACCAATGGAATATCATCCTTGATAGATTGATAATCCTCTTCAATCCTTTAAGGAATCTTTAGGAATTTCTTCATCAAATCAGTAATGATAAGCTTGATGAATCGAGGATACTGGATGGCTTCTTTCTTTTGTTTCATATTGTTTATAAAATCCCACCACATAAGAGCAGCATAATCAACATTTGTTCGGTTGATCACAGCATGAAACAGTTGAAGAATATTGATCTTTGTCTAATCATGTCCAGATGTTATTATGGCTAAGAAGCGGTTGAACACCTTGAACATTGTTTGCCATGGTTGAGCTAGATTCTTTGTGTAGAAAGCGCTCACTTTATCAATGACACCTTGATAGCCAACCTTGTTCATGAAAGCTTTAATAGTTTCAATGTTGACTGGTGCGACAAATGGATTATCAGGAGTTTCCATGGATAAATGAAGAATGTCTTGGAACATATCCACAGAATAAACAAACTGTTAAGTATTCAGCATAAACTTTATCGTTTCTTCAGGTCCATGTACTTTGCTAACCGTCCTCTAGAATTGTTGTAAGTACACAACAAGGACATCAGCAGTGGCTGTTAAAGCATAACTGAGTGGATGATCAAGTAGAATCTGTCCAACAATCTGGCATTTAGG
>BQNB010055421.1:16831-39114 GCA_026074375.1 Tanacetum coccineum
ATATACCGGGTATTCATACCCGACTTAAAACCGAAAAACGTACTATTAACTATTAAACTACGAGCTATAATAAACAGTAAAATACACGGGGTGACCGAGTCTTTTTCTAATATCTAACACTTGTTTTAGCTTGTTCAATTTTTTTTATCTAGCTTAATCCCGATCTTAGAGCTTATATCACGCGTGAGTTCGATTAGTTTACAAACTTTTTGCTTAAAACTTTGGTGTAGAAATAAAATTGTTATAATGTCTTATTTAGAATTTGTAGCTTATCCTGTTCACTTATCAAATACTATAGTTTGTTAGTGTTTGCTTGATTGTTCGTATTGAATAATGCTAGTCTAAGCTTGGTTTGTAAAATCGTTTCTTACTTTCATTTAGTTTATAGAATTTCTTTTGGACTCGTTAGTTAATTTGGGCTTTACTTTGGTTTGTCAAAGTTTTAATTAGGCCTAAATTTTGATTTTTTTAGTTAACATTTGGGCCACGTTTATGAAAATAAAAAAATGGGGCTCGTTTGATTTAATTAAGTCTCAACTGGGCCACGATTGATAGGAAATTAGATTTGTGCAATTAGTTGAATTGAAAGAATGTTATTGTGTTAACAGTATGTATTTCTTTTGTGTTTTGACTTTTGGTACCGGTCAACTCATGAGGCGCGGAGCTTATGGGTTTATTTAGCTAGACCAAATTTGATTATTTGTTTTAGCTAAATAAATCGGGTGGTATTTGTTTAATTGCGGGTCTCCAATTTGGTTCCATTTTCTATCCTTTTTCAATTACTTAGTGTAGCTTTAGCATAAAATGTTTTGCTTTGCTTATTTTATCATTATGAGTAGCGAGTAGTTTTACTTATGTTGGCTAAGTGATTAGTGATTTGGAATTTAAGTGCGGTTTTAAAAAGGTTTAAAAAATTAATAGTCATTAGAATTTTCCAATTTACATACCGTCATTTACTTTTAATGCAATTTAAATACTTGTCATTTATTTTAAAAAGTATTTTACTTTACTTGTCATTTAATTTCTTGAAACTTGCTTTCTAAGGATTTTAATTCGTCAAACCTAAGTCCGCACTTAAGGAATATTTCACGTCACTTAGCAAGCATATTTGTCATTTATATCTTTTAGATCAATTTTAGTTTAATCTTTTAGTTTTTAATCTTAGAATTAATATTAGTTTAATGTTTAGTATAAAAATAGTTTAAAACCAAAACCAAAAACTTTTACGACAATCAAGCTCGATTTACAACTTGAACGTAGATTTCCATTCACCTCTCACCGAGGAAAACGATATCCGTGTTGATTACTTATTATTCTTTCTTAAGAATAATTTGTATGGTACTTTGCTTACGTATAAGTATATGTATATTTTATTTTTTATATATATATTATATATTTGAGGGTTTATTTGATAAACGCGTGTGAAAAACGACTAATATCAGCAGGTAGTCCAAATCGTTCTGTGGATTATTGATAGTGGTTGTACAAAGCATATGACGGGTGATCGATCACTATTGCAAAATTTCGTTGAGAAATTCAGAGGCACCATCCGCTTTGGGAACGATTTTTTTGCAGCAATCACAAGCTATGGCGATTATGTACAAGGCAACATCACTGTTTGTCATGTATATTATGTTGAAGGCCTAGGACATAATCTCTTCAGTGTCGGACAATTCTATGATGGTCATCTAGAAGTTGCTTATCGTTAAAAAACATGCTATGTGCAAAATCTGGAAGGAGATGATCTACTTACAGGAGATCATGAATCCAATTTGTATACTATCTCCATTTCTGATATGGCTGCTTCTTCACCTGTTTGTCTTATTTCCAAAGCCACCTCAACAAAGTCATGGTTGTGGCATTGAAGACTCACATCTTAATTTCGGTACCATAAATGATTTGAGCAAACATGACCTGGTTGATGGTCTTTCAAAATTTAAATACGATAAAGATCACCTATGTTCTGCATGTGAGCATGGAAAGAGCAAGAAAGCTTCCCATCCACCTAAATTGGTTCCAAGTTCACAATTGATGACATCAAATAACGTCACTTTTATAGCATCATTTATCCCATGTAAATAACCCATTTTGTATAAATATTGCAAATAATAGTTACTTAATTGTTTGTATTTGAGAATTGCAGTAATAATGGAGTACTTGGTGAATATTAGCTAAAAGGCACACATTCTGGAGCTTAAACGAAGAAATATGAATAAACTGACTCTGACATCCTATACGCCGTATCCATCAAGGATGATATAGCATATCTGTGCCTACACTTCACAAGAAACCACGAAAGAGTAAAGATCAATACGCCGTATCCTAAAGAAACCTATATGTCGTATTCAAGTTATAAAAGGTGAATATTATGTGTTAGGATTGTTGATTTGATGAGACAAAATGAATAAAAGAATGAAACAAAAGGATCAGAATCGTCATTAAAGAATTCTTCAAGCTGGTGGAGAATTATGAAGATTTGGTCAAAGATGTTAAAGATATTGATTAGGAAACATATTAATGTGATTTAATGTGATTTAAATAGTTTCCTTATCTATTGATTTACTTCCTTTGTAAGTCATGATCTCTCCCTATATAAAGAGATCATAGACATAGGTTTTAAAAATCCATCCATAGAAAACTAGAGCTCTCCCAATGAGAGTCTAGATAGTTACATAGCATAGTCGACTGATTAAAGTCGAATAGTACACCATAGTTAGTTGGTGTAGCCCCAAATTATAGTTGGGGTAATAGGGAAATCGTTCAATGAAAAACCTTGTGATAACATTGATTGTGTTCTTATAATTCCGCTGTGCATATTCAATCATTGTTATTGTTTATCCTAGTTACAAAGATCTAACCAATCTTGAGCTTAAACGATCTTATCATTCTGGAAGATATTGAACGTAGTCCCTACTCCAAGAAACCCCCGATACACCGTATTGACCTCAGTCAATACGCCGTATCGACTGAATTCCAGACCTTATAAATCAAAAACCTAAAAATGGGTTTTCAGTGTGCTTGATCATATTTTCGATACCATAACCATAAAAGTCGATTCAAAAGACAAGAAGAGCAGAAGAGGTCAAGAAAAGCTATCAATTCTATAGGAAACACCTTGTAATCTCCTATACTCTAGTAATTGTTTGATTTTTGGTATCATTCGTTTAACTCGGTTAGTTTACCTTGGTTGAATTATTATTCTTGTATTGATTATGATGTTTGAGGGCTAATACCCTTGGGTATTAGCCATTATTATGAAGATTTGAATGTTTGGTTTGTTTATATCGATTGCTTAATTTATCGTTGAATGCTTGTTTAAGTTTATCAATTTATACTTGTTTACGTGCTTTTGTATGCGACCTATCATTCAACTGGATCTAGTGATACCAACCACGTTAGCTAGATGCCGGGATAGCTCTCCATATAGTGATGTACACATCTAGACCAATAGGATCACAAATAATGTCCTATCTTTACCTTTATATTGTGAGCTTAGTTGGACCGACAGGTGACCCTTGGGATCAACCAGTACATTCTTAATCAATTGGTAAAGACTTGGCCAGTGGACTACTAGTGTATAAATCTCCATTAAGCAGTAAGTGGGTAAAGTCTCTATGAGCTAGGGTTAACAAGATCACCATTACTTTAATCCCTAAGATAGATTATAATCAGCTAAAAGGATGCTTTATGCGGATACATTTAATTGTGACAGAATTCTTCGTATCTATGTCTTAGGCCTAAGTCTTAAAAATGATACGCCGCCTCGAGATAAGTAATCATTGCACTAAAATAAACAAACTAACGTTCTAATTGGATTAATCATGGCTAATATAATTTTCTTATATTTGGCTAGACCGCTCTTCTATCTTTTATTAATTTGCTTGCGTGTGTTATTGTGTCTTAAATTGATCTAAGTTACCACCAATCCCGTGCCAGTCTCTCAGGATGAAAACCCCCTTATCTGTTAGAATTAGGATTAACATAGGTTTAGCATAGGTTTAACATAGAATAGATCTAACATAGTTTAAATTAGCTTAGCTTAGTAAACCAAAATATTAATAAATTGAAAGATTGTTTCTCGCTCTTAGTGATCGACACCCTACTTACCACGAAACTCCCATCTGACCAGGTACACTGCCCGTTAAAGTGTTGTTTTTGGTAAAGTCGGCAAAATATAAATTTAAAACTTGAAAACATAAATAACAACCTCACAACGACACATCAAGTTTTTAGCGCCGTTGTCGGGGAGTGAAAAATTTTAATCTTGATTTTTATTTGATATTTTGGTTTTTAGCATTAGATTAATCTAACCCTTAGGGTTAGTGTAATTTAGATTAGTGTATAATTCTGTAAAATTTTGTATATTTGTGTATTGTATGCTTGTATATTTGTTAGTTTAATTGTTTGCGTGTTTAATTGTTTTCCATACCCGATTCTGGTCGATAAACTAATACAGCGTATCCACTTCCATTAGATACGGTGTATCTAACTTTCTTATCTAATATAGTGTATTCATTTAACGGATTAATACTTCGTATCGATCGCCTGATATAGTTACAAAGAAGTTTTTCATACTCGAACTTAAAGCTTAAAAAAAGTTTACACGCCTTTTCCCAACTAGTTCTACTAATAATTTTCTGGTTATTTTTCGTAACAATGACAAAGGTAATCAAGGAAGAGTTCGAGAAACTTAAGTCTATAAAGATCGGTGATGTCTCGCTCACTTGTAATACATTACTTGAAATTTTTCATGAGGAATTCAACCGAATGAGCAGAATAGATAATGATTTTTTTACGTATGAGGTTGAAATTGCTGAACTTGCTAACATTTCATGTGACTTAAACGACGAGGATGATTCAAATTAGCAGATGACCCATGGAACTGATGATGATATGGAGTATGATCCATCTAATGTTGAATTTACTGAATGGTTAGCATCAAAATTTTATAACTACAAGATAATGGATCATTATACAAAGAATGCATTATGGATTTATTGGGATAGAGGAGATGATGAAGTTGAACTCACTGACAAAGAATCCTTTGATTCTGATGAGGAAGACAAAGTTGCTGAAATCTTTAGGATCAAAACTAATGTATTTGATTTCAAGACACCTGTGTGTAGAGCTTTTAAAGAATTTAATTATCTTTTACAAATCGATCCGGATGTACTTACCAAAGATATTGAGGGATTCAAGACTTACGAAGATTATAAGGATGATTGGATTTACAAATGGAACAAAGATGTGCCATGGGTGCATAAAAAACCATGGACAGATGACGGAGTATGGGAAGAACCCACTCTGATGCGTATTTTATTTTAAAATATTAATTTATCAAGTTTTAAATTTATAAAACTTGATCTACCTGACAACGCACTAACGGGCAGAGAACCCGATCATGGATAGTATAGAATGGTAAATCCGAGGTCGTCCCAAGAGCTAAGTTGTAATTAGTTTTAATTTGAAATGTCACGTTTTAAAAAGGATTTTTGGATTGATTTGAAATAAATAACAATAAAATTAATTACTAAAAATTAAAAGAGTTGGAGATATCAGGAGAAAAAACGTGCTAACTTAGTTACTTCATTACTACTGTTATGAAAATGTTTTCCTGTGCAATGTTAAACTATGGTTTCATTAGTGGTTTCTAAGGTCGATAGACCTGAATAGGTATATAAAGTCTATCCTATTCTCGCGATTCTGACTCAGTCCAAATCATATAGGAGGTAGGATATCCAGGTTGTAGTGTTTAATCCCAACTATTCCCAAAAATAATCTAATAACCTATTCAGGTTATTAACCCCCTTTGAAAGAGTTCCTGTGCTTTTTAAGTATATTGAGTGATAATGCGGAGAACGATCAGTTCCTACACTAGGAATGAAGTCATAGATCCTCCCTAGTACCCGATAGAATCCCCCTATTGACATATAATCTAATAATGGGGCAAGCAATGTCCAAACCACCCGTACTACCAAAACCTAGGGTTACACGATAGTCAAGAAATATCTAACGAAACCATAATCTAACAAGAAACAAACATAATAACAATAGTAACTACATAACTAGGCTAACACTTTAAGAGTTCATAGAACGCTTATGGTAACGGAACACAGCAATAATAGAAGTAATCAAAGATGTGAAAGCTCATAATCTATAGTATCGTATTTGAACGATTAAATACAAAAAGTAAGATAAAGTGTGATTATCCCTAGGACTCCAGGTGGAATTTCTTTGAAGGTTGTTTAAGCTTGTCGCTTCTCCAATTGGCTTTGGAGGGAAAAAGTGATGTCGAATAGATATGAATAAGGCCTCTACGATAAGTAACGATCCTTTTACGGCGTAACTGATAAGTGTGTTACGCCGTAACTCTTACAACGGCATTCCATAAATAAGACAAATGTTACGACGTAACCAATATTGCTTACAACCATAACCTTCTAATAATTTCCATACGTCCTATCTTCATACCCATATTGTGATCTTCATGTTACGGCGTAACCACAGGGGTGTTTAACCCGTAACAACCCTATCCGTGTAATTTCCTTCCAAATACTGTTTACGCGTAACTAGATATGGTATTACGCCGTAAAGTTGTCCTTGATCTTTGTACTTGCTTAATATATGTCACGGTGTAACTATTTTTGGTGTTATGCCGTAACATTCTTCAGATAAATTACACTTTAAGCCCTTTTTTTTCCTATGTTGTTCTTGTCATGTTTCCTGTATTACGACCTGAAAACTACAAAATAAGAAAATATCTCATTTCAAGTATTTGTGAAATGTTTTCCAGGTAATTATAGGTAATTTGCCACTTGGTTAGCAAATATCCTCCACTCTTTGACTTTCTGCTTGCCCCAATAGAACCCGTTAGAATATTCCATAAAAAGATTTCTGAGGATAATTTTTAAGAAATGGAGTCTATAAAACAATTAGCTAGAAAATATCACAAGATCGAACACCTCACAAAAGGATAAAAAGTCACTCAACCTCCACACTATCTAACAGTTTTATCTTCAAGGTGCTTGCTTAATTGCACAGGTCATAACATATATTCCTATCTTAATTTTGGAAAGTAACAAATCTGCAACCAATTAAATTAGGGTCTAGAATATTTCTCGAAGGCAACAATGGTATAAAGATTTTAAGTGGTGATAAAGGGTTAGATAACATGGATCCTCATTATAATGGTTTGTTAAAAATAACAACACAAAAAAATAGTCGAAATAATCTAAGGTTTCGATAACACAACTGTCCACAATAGTCCCAAGAGTCTAAGTCTAAAAATCTGATCTTCAATAATGTGATTCTAGCTCCATATTTTCATAATATTGAGTGACTTGTGTAATAATGGCCTACTAAGCTCCAGTCTTTATAATTATTTAAGATGTCTTGGTGAAACAATTGCTCCTAGCTCCAGTCTCTAAATTACTTAACCTTGCAGCCATCTTTATATCTTTTAGCACATGGGCGTTTTTGTAGGTGCACCCAGCTTTTCTCATCATTAAACATGCAAATGCTATAGATTTTATATCTTTTAATTAGTGCCTCTTTGCACATTTGATAATATACGCACATCCCCCCACTTAAAATGAACAATGTGGAAAGTGATGATATAGGAGGTCTTTGTAGATCATAACTGATTGGTCTTTCATAAATCATAAAATTTTTCCGTCCCATTCCTCCAAACATGGACCTTAAGTACCAGAAATTTCAAACACAAAGATAACTATAGACTACAAGGGTAGGTTTAAGGCAGAATGGGTAACGATCATATAACAGTGGTGAGAAAACATAGATTGGTTTAACAAGAAGTGAACTAGTGTTATCTTGCACTATAATGGAGTGCAAACAAAAGAGAATTATCACGGAGGATCGACAATCAGGTGTAACAAGTCGATAAAGCACGACACATATAGGCTATTTGGGTCATTTCCTAAGTGTTGCCTTCTCGAACTATATATTCCTGCTAATAAATTAGGTCTCGAAATAATGTACAGGCCAAGTTCTAAAGTCTACAATACTACCGGCACACTCAATATTTTGGTATATTTTTGAATAATATGATGGAAAAAGAATATTAGGCTTAAATCTCACCAAGTAATAATAAAGGGTAATGTGTATTCGGCAAAGATTAATTCTAGTTATTTAAGAAAAAAAATGTCAATATTTTTTTTTAAATTGGCATAATTTTCAAAGAAAACTAAAAAATCAAAGGCAAAACATATGTCAAGTATTAATTCTACTCTCATCCCCCCACTTGATTTGTACAATGTCCCTATTGTACATTAAGGAAATGAAATAAAAAGGAAAGAGTAGATATAAGACAAGAAACTCCCTGAGCATTGCTTTGAAATCTGAAATTTGGCAGAAATCTTTTAGATTATTATTATCTTCTCGCAAGCTCTTTATCCCCCGTGATCACAAAAACAAACCAAAGCATAAAATCATTCTACAAGAATTAGGAAGTGTACAGGAAATATAACCCTAACTCACTTTCGTAAGAATCAAGGTTGCATTTAGCATATGCAACAAGCCTTTTAAACCACTTGGTGGCCCAAGTGGACGAGTTTAGTATCGTGAGGGATTCCAGAGAACATACCCACAAAGTCCATTTACGTATACAAGTTTTAGACATGTTTAAAACTTAGATTTTTATGATTCAGAAGGAGGTTACGGCGTAACTCTAGTGGTTACGTCGTAATCAAGTGGTAAAAATTTTAAGTTTTAAGGCGTTACGGCGTAACCACGAAATGAATTACGTCGTAACTACAGTGGTTACGGTGTAAACTAAATTCGTTACGTCATAACTGCTGCAGATTCAGCATGGTTACCGCATGATTATGAGTCGAGTCGGTCTCGATAATTGCCTCCTAGCTTTTGGATTCTGCAAAACAAAGTAAGAAACATGCAAACTAACTAGTGCAAAAAGGAAATTTCATTAAATAAAGGACGGGTTGTCTCTCGACAAGCACTTTTGTTTATTAACGAGTCTTGACTCATGACCATTCTACGTTTTGTTGTTTTCTACTTCCTTTCGGATCATTTCCTGAAATTTAGATCTGTTCTTCCTTCCAAGAGGTAAAACATTATCCAAGTCTTTGGAAACACAGATGGAACTTTGTCCACCTTCAAATGAGTATTTCTTAGCCTCGAAATTTCCTACTTGTACTTCTGGTAGATGATAGTCTTCGTTCTCTATTCCCATTTCCTCACGCTCTTCATTTTCGAATTCATGATTGTGCCACCCATAATTTTTATTATGCACATGGTTATAATATTCCCATATGTTATCGAGAATGTGTACTTTCTTCCCTATTCCCACTTCATACTTATCAGTTAGCTTATCGATTTCTAAATTGAATTCCCACTTGTAATCATCAAAGCTCCTATGGGTCGGGTTATTTACAATAGCCGAGTCATCTTGGAAACAATTAATTAACCATAATTTTAATAGTGCTTTTTTACAGGTTCACTAATGTCAGTATGCCCAACCTTAATCAATGTCCATTCCCTAAAGGTATAATCTCTAGGTCTCGGGTTGTTTGATTCTTGAGAGGATACTTCGGATGAGGGACTAATATCACACCATTCAACGTATCTATTGTCCCAAAACTAAGGCACTGGTTTGGCTTTTTCCGTATTTTGCTAAAAGGAAATCAGGAAAGGTTAGTCCTTTTCCTTTTATATTTCTTCTCTTGTTATCGTAGTTGCAGTACCAGAACCTTAAATTCATAGTTTTAGATACCCCACAGATTTCTACCCCACCATCACACATTTTTTTGTCAAGGTCACAGGATGGCCACATTTTGGTTTGTTCTTTGATATTCTGTTTTATAGGGTTACAGAAGTGTGCTCTAGGAACTGTCTTATCTAAATTAATTTTTTGTTTCTTATGCTTTCGATCACCTAGGTTAGGGGACCTATTGTCCCAGTTACCTGAGTCTTCGTAATCGATTTGATTATTACTCTGGGCAAGGAATTGAGGTCTATTAATTAGGCCAGAATTAACCATGAAATTTTTTTCACCAGGATTTGTAAAATTATGATCTTTTCTCATTATATCAAAGCTTATTCTATCTTTATTAATTCCCTAAGATATTTTTCCAGCGAAGACATCTATTTCCGCATGAATGGTAGCCAAAAGGGTCTCCCTAGAATTGTAGTTTCAGAAGGGGTGTTGTCAATGATTACGAAATCAGAAGGGAATAAGAATTTTTAAATCTTAACTAGAACGTTTTCAACTATCCCCAAGGGTGCCTTTTTAGACATATTTTCCATTTCACAAAGCATATTTGTTTTCTTAAGATTGGTAAGATGTAAGTGTTCAAATATACTCCTAGGCATTACATTAATACTAGCACCTAGGTCAGCCATCGCATAAAAATTAAATTTACCGATCATGCAGGTGAGTTTGAAGCTTCCTGGATTTAATTCTTTAGGTGGCAGTTGGTGTTGTAGGGCATCAGGTGTATTACTTTCAGTTTCCGATATGAAGGACACTCCATGGAGTTTGTTGAGCACAACCGTTTCTTGATTAGCTGTAACCATTTTAATTTGTCTTGAGGATGAGTTAGGGGTTTTATTCGAGTGGATTTCCTTAGTCAACTGTTCGGTCTCGGTTTCTAAATTCTTAAGCGAGGCACTTAGGTTCCTAATGTTAATCTCGGCATTCTCTTGAAGTTTCTTAATCTACACCTCCATTTCAGTGCCTCTTCGTGCAGATTCCTCTTGATGCTTAGCTAATAGTTCTTCTAAGCTTTGCCTCCTTTCACCATGTGGTGGACGATTATCAGTCTTAGTGTAGTATTCGGGTGGTCCTACACGAAACTTTCCTCTATTGTTCCTGTTAAAGGGCGTTGTTCGTCCAAATTCTCCATATCTGACCTCTTCAATTTGTTTAACTTCCTCGTTGAGGGGACAATCCTTGTCGAGGTGAAGTCCTTCGTAAATTTGGCATCCAACCTGGATTGCATGAACACTTTCCTTTAACTTCTTCATGTCTCATCCTAGGTTGTCCAACTTATTTACGAAAGCAGCTAGTCCATCATTGCTACTACTGCTTCCAATATTCCTGTTTGTCGTTCCGTCGTGCCATTTTTGAGAATGGTCAACCATGGTCTGAATTGCTATGAGAGCTTGGGCCGATGTCATCCCAGGAATTGGTCCCTGCGAGTCAAGCAATTAACGGTTCATAGTGCTCAAACCTTTATAGAAGATGTTTACCTTTTGGTGACTATTGATGTCATGAGTAGGGAACTTGTATAGCAGGTCATTATACCGTTCCCAGGCCTGGTATAATGATTCGTCTCCTTCTTGCTTGAAGTTGTGAATATCTTCAACCTGCTTCGCGGTCTTGAAAGGTGGGCAATACCTTTGGATAAAGGCTTTTTTGAGGAGATCCCAAGTATTGATAGTTCCTGGGGCGAGTCTATCCACCCATCTCTTTGCGGCTCCGGTAAGAGTAAAGGGAAAAACTCGGAGCATGACTACGTCTTTGGAGACTCCGGGAATATTGAATAAGCCAACGATGCTGAGGACTCGATCAATGTGATCGTGAGCATCCTCATTTTTGTTCCCGGAGAAAGTGTCTTCCCTCAATTCGCGCATGAATTGACTCTTGATTTCGAAATTAACACTGCCTCTGATTTCGGGTTTAACCATGCCCAGTGCCTGATTTTCTCGTGACAATGCTAAATATTATTCCATGGTGAGAGTATCGACGTCTACTCCTGCCATAGTTCCTGTAGATATAGTGTTAGGGAAAGAAGATAAATAATGAAATAATCAAATTAATTCTAATTTTAAGCTCCCCGGCAACGACACCAAAAACTTGATGCGTATCTAGTTTTAAAATATTAATTTATCAAGTTTTAAATTTATAAAACTTGATCTACCTGACAACGCACTAACGGGCAGAGAACCCGATCGTGGGTAGTATATGTTAGCCTTTATTTTATATAAGTCGAACAAGAATATTATCGGTCTTATTAGTCGTAAGTAGTCTTGTTAAGTAATAGGCTAGTTGGGATTAACGGGCTTGGATTGTAATCTAATATTGTCCATGTTTCGGGCTCGAAGCCCAAGATAAGCTAAACCCGGCCCAAGTTAGAAAGCCCATACGCCATTATGAAGGCTTAATGTATAAATAGGACCCTCTCCACGCATGGAGAGGGTTTTGGTTGCCATTTCTTACATTTTGTATATGTGTGTAATCAATCACCACTCATCTCTTTCTCTCTAATCTAATCTTCCATCTTTGTTTCTCTCTCTCTACTTTCTCTCTCTATTTTTGCTTATTTGGTATTGCTTATTTGTTGTGATATGGGTTAAGCTTTGAGATAACATTTAGTATCAGTCGCCAAGGGGTGGATTGTGATACGGTTGTGGTTTATATTTTTTCTTATTTTCGTGGTTATTCTTAGCTTAATAGGCGTCGGCTTATGTTTTTTTTATGCTTGTTATCGCATATTTTATTTAGTCTGTTTTTTATACTTTAGTTGTGTTTGTTTGAATTCGTTTTTCATTGTCAAAACTTTCTGACTTAAACGTTTACATCTGTTTTCTTTCCTTATTAAAATCTTTTTTTACAACCTTTATCATCTCATCAAAAGCTGGACCAAAAGCTCTCTTTCATTCGTTAGGGTGACTAATCGTTTTTCTTCATAAGTCGTTGGTGATTTGTGCAAACTTTTTACTCCTCTCATCAAAAGCTTGGTACTTTTTCTTGTCAAATCATTAATAGCTTATTTGGTAGATTGTATCAGCTTAGTTAGTTTTTCGTCATAGCTTATTTATTTGACCTAAAAGCATTTATAGTCTAAATAGGTTGTAACTTAAACAAGCTTATTACGTGAGTTAAGAGCTTATTACGAAGCTTTCTGGGTTAAAACAAGGGACAAGAGACATAGATCCATCATTTTAGGGGAGTGCACGTCTGTGTTTTGTGTTTTGGCTAAAAGACAAGAAGTACAATTTTTGTTTGTGTTCAGGCGAGTTATACATCAAAACGTAGGCGATTAATACGTGTGAACTAGGGCGAAGTATACCAAACATTCTGGGCGAATTATACCATGCTTAAGGGTGGGCGAAGTATACCAATCTAAAGGTTGGGCGAGTTATAGATTTCGAGAACCAAGGCAAAGTAAACAAAAAACAAAGGCGAACTATACCATTGCGAATGTAAGGCGAAGTATACGTTTATGTTAGGAGAATTATACTAGGTTGCTTAGGCGAAGTATACACTTCTAAAAGGCGAATTATACTTGGTGGTTTAGGCGAAGTATACGTTTGTTTCGGGTTTTTCGGTTTCGAGCTTCGGTTATTCTCGGGTCTTCTAACTTATACCATTACGATCGCGGTCACTCGTAGATTATCGTAGTGTATTCATTTTTTACCGACGCTAACCGTACCATTCCGCGAGAAGGGAAACAATAACGTTTACAATTTTATCAAATTCAAATGAAGAAGACGAATGACGTAATACATGCATGAAAATAACATAGTTTAAATTTTAAAATTTTCATTTCTTACCTTTATCATTCAAACATCTTAACATAACACCCCTAGATAATAAATTGTCCTACTAATAGTCCTTAGGTTTTAATACATTTTTAATATCAACCTTTAATTTTCAAACTTTTCACTTTTAGTCATTTCTTTTCAAATATTTCAAATTTAGTCCTAAACTTTAACACAAGTTACACTTTAACCTTTAGTTTTTCAATATTTTTTTACTTTTACACTTTTATCTTTCAAACATTTTCATTGTAGTTTTAGTTTTAATCATTTTCATCATTAGTCCCAATTTCAAGTTTTTTTATAATCACTAATTAAAATCAAGCACTTTAACGTCAATAACGATTTTTTCCAAATAACAAACAACAACAAATCACTTTATCTACTTAAGATTCGTAATTCATTCACAACAAATTCAATACAATGGAAATGAAAGACACGGTTTCTTCGTGTTCGGTTTCACAAAAGCAAGAGATCCAGCGACTTCAAGAGGAGGCACAAGTTTCAAAAGAAGGATGCATGAAAAGTCTTAGAGCAATTCAGTCACAATTCAAGTTTCTCAGAGATACTTTACAAGATTTTGGTACCATGCCTATCTTCAAAAGAACATTCTCTCAAGACTTGGATTTACTAGAACAACATCTTACCAAAGAAATACTTTCTCATATTGATTGCAAGACTATTTTGACAAAACTCAGAACAACGTTTGTAAATGATTTCAATTCAGAATTCAAAGAGCGTATTCAGAAATATACAAAATTTGATGATCAATCCTTCAAAGATTCAATGATCCATCACATAGATTTCATTGAGAAATACATGCTTGAGACAATTCTTCGTCAACAAGAGATTCTGCAATTGTTGAAACAAAAGAAGATGATACAGACACAAAAAGATCATTCAAATCCAGTTCAAGCATTGAATGTTGATTCATTGAAAGTTAATTTAGTTGTCATACAAAACACTTGCTCTGAGAAAGAAGATAGTAATTCAGAGACTGCGTCTACCAAATCAGTAAAGGAAAGCAGCTTGGATTCTGCAACAAAAGATGTACATGCAATCAAATACAAGATGTCAAAAGCAAAAGAAAGATGCATGGCATATTTTCAATATCTTCATTCACACCTTCAAGTTCTTTCTAAAGAAGACTTAAAAGGCACTCACATTGAACATGGATTCAAACGGGCATTCATGTCACTCATTGGTCAAGATGCTGATACTTTCAGAAGTAAAATGCTCCTCAACGTAGATCAACTACAAAAGAAACTTGACAAAGATGAATTTCAAGAAGATGGATCCATGGCAGCCTTTTAGGTGGTAAACAACCAGTTTTAAAAGTTCATCGATTCACAGTTTACTTTGGATTATGACATACAAGTACTTTGTTGAATACACTAGAATCGAGGTTAAACACTTTAGAGATACACTACTCTAATACATGGGTAATGTCAAGAAGTCCGTTGCTGAAAGAACACGTCATCAAAGACAGTATTATAGAAGGGTGAATAAAAGACAGATGCAGATGCATGAGAGTAAGATTGATATGGTAAAGTAGTAGATGTGGATTTGGTTGTCACAGAAACAGTGGAACAAAAACAGAAGTGCAAGATGACAGCAGCAGGTCAGGGAATGATACAGATGCTGATAACACCCTGTGTTTTCAAGTCTTGGCTGACGTCGATAATATGCTATTTATTTTTAAGTGGTTGTACGTGTTTGCTTGTAATTTCATGAATTAAGTTTAAATCGCGTGAGCCAAAAAAAATTAGACGTTCAATGTAATCGGGCATCAAACAATTTTAAAGTTTACATCAAAGCAAGGTTATATAATTATTTTGAGATATAATTAATAACTTTGTTCATTTTATTTTTATCGGATACGTAAGGTGTATACGTTTCGCGATAAATTGCATTTAGGCATACCCGGAACCACAAAAATAATTCTACGCTTCAACAAATACCTCACTTTTATACCCAATACATAAAAAAATACATATATATATCATATATACCTTTGTTTTGCCGAGAATACTTGCAAATTATAACAAGTATTATTATCAAACTCTTTATTTTTGGTCAAATAAGGCACCATACCTCTTAATATGGCGACAACACATCCTCATTTATGACAAATCCATACTTCCCATTTCTTTGGCCAAGACCATGCCATGACATTACTTGAACCATTACTTTGAATCTAGACTCCTTGATTTGTACCATACTTTCATATATACATAACGAGAAGTTAAAGCATACATTAAACACACTAAACTAGAAAATCAAAACAATACTCCCTTTTTCCATCTCTATATGCTACGGCATAACACAAGCACTCTAACAAATCCATACAAAATTTTATTCAACCTATACACTCTTATACACACCTATTATAAGTCATTCTAAGGTGTTTCCAACCATTGAATCACCATTCGCAAGTTATAATCAAGTAAAAGCAAGATTAGGGTTTTCTTGAGAAAACTAGGGTTTCTTAAGTGCAAGCTTTGGTTTTAAGGCTAAACACGGGTTTAGCATTTGTTTCTCATCATCATCATTCATCATAAGGTCTATTTTAAACCTTTATGCTTTCATGTTATGAGTTTTTATAAATATGATGTGCTATTTAGTGAAATCACCATTAGGAATACTTTTGAACATGAAAAATATAATTTTTCTTGTGATTATGATTTTGTACACTTTCTCACATATTATGATGTTGGTAATATCATAAAATAAAGGATATATAAGTCTTGTACAATCTTGGTTTAAGTATAAAAAGTTCATATGTAAACTTGTAAATAAAAGTTAATTAAGAAAGTTATGATTTCATGTAAAGTAAATAACTTATGATCTTGATGATCTTGGACAAATATGAACTTATGAACATTATTATATGTATAACATGTGATATATATAATTATAAAAGACTTGTGGTAAATTGTGAGGTTGAAAAGTATATAAAACATATTATATAAATAAATTATATAAAAGATCATTTTGGGACAGTAGGTTTTCGAATTCCAAACAGGGGATTTTATGTTTTTATAAAATAATACAAATCACGACGATTCCGAAAAGGTAAGAAACTTGTTAAACGGATTAATAACGAAAAAGTTACGTTAAAAACGAGTTATACGTTAATAAACGAAGTCGTAAGTAAATTTTTATAAAAACATTTTTATAAAATTTATAAACAGAAAGTATTAATATTTTTAACAAATAATACATATTTTTAGGATTCCAAAATGATAAGAATCGTAATTTTTCAATTAATAACGAATGAGTTATGAATTTCGCGAGTTTACGACAATTAAAACTTTTATAAAACTATTTTTATAAAAGTTACTATTCATGACAGAAAGTTATATTTTTGTAAACCTCATAAAATTATAGAACTTTCAAAAACGAGAACGTCCTCGAAAGAATCGTTAAAAACGGAGCTATAACGAATAAAATACGACATTTACGGGTTTTACGACGACGAATACGATTTTTATAAAACTCACGTCTGATGTGAACAGTAAAAGTTACTGTTCACCAGTAGGTCCGAAATTCAAAAATGTCAATTTATGATAACTCGTCTTGATACGAAAAGATGGGTCCTAATAAGAAAAGATGGCATAACAACGCAGAATCAGATCTTAAAAACTCAAAAGTATGCTAGTTTTATACTAAAACGGAATTATAAACCTTTTAACTTAATAAACCCAATATTACCAAACCATAAGTTGAGATTGCACTATATAGAAATCAATATGTGATTATCCAGTACAATAATACTGAGGGGAGTTTCATAATGAGCCACTTCGTATGGCGTTTCGACGATTTTGGATTACGATTTAAATTGGTCCAACTCCTCGAACGTCATTCATGACCTTTCTTTAATTATATAGCCCAACGATAGTATACGACGAAAACAACTAAGGATTATATTCAATGTTTAACAATAAAGTACTACGTAACTTATACGACCTATGATAATATTAGGTTCAATTCAAACTTTTTACAGTGACGCTACTATCGTGGCGGATTTGGATTAATCTGAACTTCAATGGTGAGTTCATAGCCCCACACTTTTTACAGTTTTACTGATTTACTATTATCCAGGGCTGGAAACATAGCTATTGTATAAACAAATTGAACGCAAGTAAAACAATTATTGCAATTGAATACATGTTTGCCTACACACACGATAACCCATTAAGACCCATTATCATGAACTGCCCAATTGGCATATATGATAGTTTGGCGGAATTACATAATGTGAGCGCGAACAGTTATTTAATAGATACTATTCGGGAATCGGCGCTCCCCGGTCGGAGTGACAATTGCCTATCACTCCGAGCAAAGAACGACAATAAACACAGTTGCGAATTTTTAGGGATGTGTTTTCGATCTTAAACATCATTGCGGGCAAGTAGCAATAAATTCGAACAAGAACTGTCTCCGCGACTTCAGTGTCAAGAGCTTATGTAAATGAAATAACTATTTTTTGCGTGAGATCTGCTGTGTTTGCATATCACTAAAAGTCTTGCGGTCCTACACATTATGATTTTTATCAAACCTATGATTCACCAACATTATTGTGACCGTTTTAACGCAATGATTTCGAGGAGATCGAATAGCATGGGATTGTAGCCAGGGATGCATTTTTTTTTTGGGTTTACATTTTGGATTGCACGCTTAAAGATTTAGTTCATCATATATTGGGAACATGTATTGAGACCAGATACTTTTGTAATACTATCAACAGTGAACCAGTAAAAGCTAAATGCTTTTGTAATAAGTCTTTCAATTAAATATCCAATGTATCATTTTAAACGACTTTTTGTGTCGATCTGTTATATCTTGTGTTTGTTGCATCTTGCTAAGTAACACGCCCCCGACCGTTTTGTTCTTTTGTTGATTTTAAGTTATCATATTTGATAGCTGTATTTAACAAGTTTTGAAAAGCAATCATATGTGCTTTCTGAATATCATATATGCTATACTAGTTTTGTTCCTTTGTTGTTTTTGAGATATCATTATTGATAGCTGTATTTAATAAGTTTTGAAAAGCAATCATATGTGCTTTTTGAAAGAAATCATATATGATATACTTGTTTTGTTCCTTTGTTGTTTTGAGTTATCATATTTGATATCTGTATTTAACAAGTTTTAAAAAGCAATCATATGTACTTTCTGAATATCAAATATGATATACTGGTTTTGTTCCTTTGTTGTTTTGAGTTATCATATTTGATAGCTATATTTAACAAGTTTTGAAAATCAATCATATGTGCTTTCTGAAAGAAATCATATATGATTTAATATGTACTTTATATTTTATCTACCATCATAATATGTGTTAAAACAATGAACATTTTGTTTTCTTGTTGTAAATGCTAAAACACCCAAGTGATTACCAATTTGCGCAATGAAAATTGTATCAAAATATACATAATTCAAAATTAACATCTGCATATGTTTCGTCATTTCCATTTAATCATAAAGCATAACTACTTAGTTGCATTACAGAGTTAAAGCCCCAAAATGTGATACAATCTGTGGTACCACCAATGGCATCCTAAATTACTAGTTAAAGCCTCTAAAATGTGATACAAACTACAGTAACACCAATGGAGCTCTAGATATTACTTCTACACCACAAAAACCCCAGTGGGGAACACTTTTCGCTCAAGGAGGGCATGACTCAGCTGTCATACAAGAAGCCCCCTCGACTACTAGTAAGTGCCAAGCTAGAGCAAACCCACAAGGGTCTCGCGCAGTACACACATACCCCACTCCCAGTGGAACGGATTAACACCTAGTTTCCATTAAACTACAAACTAGTACTAAAATTACTTAAGACCCGAAAACATTAATACTAATAAAACCAGTTCCTCACCAAAAGTCTGCTCATCAAAATGGCACTTTGAACTCTTTCAGATTCTTGTTTTTCTTTCTTTGTTTTGATTGCCTCCTTGATCATTTGCTTCCTCAAATTCTTGTCAGTGTTACGTCTTGCAAATTCTTGTGCTTTGGTACTTATCTTTTCTCGATGTACGTTTATTTCATGACTCGGTATCTTTGGTTTGCAACCATCCACCCTCATCTTTTATTTAAATCTTAATGTAGTTCCTTCTTTACTCATCAGGATTCATGTTCCAATATCTTAACTGTCTCCTCATAGTAGTGCTCATATGAATCAACACAAAGGCAGTCTGTTTATTTCCCTATTACCTTGAGGATTGTCCGGCTTTGTTGTTTCAAGACACTTTAGCTCTATTGGATGTTTACACTTTTTCAATGCATGAAAACATTGTTTCTACACAAAAAAAATAAAATAAAAAAATTTTCAGAGTTCAAATATTAATAAGATATCATACCTATACGCAGCATTTAGGTTATATATGAAAAGAGTTTATTATACATTTGTAACATATATGATATCATGTTTAGTTACTTACCAACAGTACACAAACAGTCTTATATTTTGCGTCATACGTCATCTGTGTTTTGGAGTTGTCGATTATGACTGTATTGCCCTTCAAGAAGTTGAATACGACTAGGTAATAATGTTCATGGGCAATGATTGGAAAGAATGCATATACAATTTAAAATGTATTTCATATCAGATGAATGCAAATAATTTAAAATTTATAATTGAAAATATGTGTAGCAAATGAGTTACAATTTCTAGATCTTTCATGTTTTTCATTTCATGGTCTTTTTAAACTCGCTCTTAATTGTACATTCGAAAAAGCCTTCATATTGCTCTCCTAATCATACTTTTCCATTCTCCTTCTTTTCCACTTGAACATGTCTTATGTCTCTTTCATTCATCAACAAAATATATATATATGAAACAATTATAGATTATCAGTAAGTTAAAATTAAAAGTTTTAGTCCTTACAATCATTGTATGTGTTGGAAAAAGTAACTAGTTTTTTTTGCCTTTGCTATTTATCTCTGTTCAAATAGGGTTTTAAAACCAAGGAGAAGGTGTCAGTGACATTGGATTCAACTTTTAGCTGTGGAGCTAATGTTTACATATAATCCCTTATCTTTGCAGCTCCATCTTTTGTTTCAAAAACAAAGTCTCTACATAAAATAAATTAAACAAATATCATATATGATATCATTACAAGAAAATAAAAGATTAAAGTTTATACGATTCGTATCCTTGCATTGAAAACAAAGAAATTAAAATAATAAAGTTAATTGATACTTACAATTCTTCTCCTTCCATGGAAAACAAGTATTCTGTCATCATCACTTCATCAGTTGTTATTTTTCCTTTATAGCTGTTTTCTTGTTTAAATATGGAGAAACAAGAAATCGGGATGGTCTTTTTGCTCTTTTTACTGGCTTTTCTTCTTTGTCTTTTGGTTTTGGTTCAGATTCCAATGGGCTTAATCCCTTTTCTCCTTTTTCCACTTGTTTTTCTTTCTCCTTTTTTGTAGGTTCAGATTCCTCTGGTGTTAAACCAAGAGAGAATGTCTGTGGTGTCATGTCTTCAGGTGACTTTCTCTTGGTTGTTTTCTTCTTTTTAATATCTTGTGTTGCTTGATATTTCAACTCTTCACATTGTGAGTCAGTTAAATCTCACTCTTTATTCAAAAATTCATCTTGTGTCAAAAGATTATGTTCATCTTGTTTATCCTTTTCATTTGCATTCCCATCATACACCTTTTGTTTATTAGCTTCTTTGTCTTTCATCTGTTCATTCGGATCATCAACTTCAGCATGAACTTCCTCTCCATCGTTTTTTGTTTCTCTTCCAGCTTCTTCTGTTCCTTTTCTAATATCATCTTGTTTCTCCTCATTTTCTGCTTGTTTTTCCATCTCTTTTTCTGCTTGTTGTTCCTTCACATTTTCTGTTTGTTTCTCCTTTTCATTTTCATTTTCATCAACCTCCATTGAAAATGCGACCTCTCTATTGTCTCTAATCAGCTTTTCAAACTCATGCTCATTATTTAGATTATCTTTAACGTCCTCTTCATTGTATTTATGTTCACTCCTGGCTTCTTTTGTTCCTTTACTAATATCATTTCTTTTTTCCTTCTCCTTTTGCTTCTTTGCATTTTCAATTGGTTCTTCCTCATCATCATTCTTCTTGTTGTTGTTGTCTGCATCACTCTCACTCTCACTATACTCATCCATAAAAGATTCATTGAGATTGAATTATGTATCTTTGAATAGTTTTTTGTACTGGTCATAGAAATCAGAAATTTCTTGGTCCTCTCTAAACTTTGTCATTCCTTCTCTTAATGTTTCAATAAGCTCTGACCTTTCTTCTAAAATTTTGGTAAATTTATCAATGATCTTCTCATAAAACTCCTGCAAAAGAAGTACACCAGATTAGTTTTAATCACATTTGAACTATTTTATTTAGTTTTTATAAAACCATTTCAACTATCAAATGTGATATATCAAATCTATCTTATATGATTATTGAAACAATTTATAGTTTTCTTAGTATCATATGTGAGACATGTAGTTTTTATTTTTGCAATCTTATTAGTAAATCAAAATAATTCAATAGTTTACCTCCTTTGTCAATGGTTTCTTTTGCTTAATGGTTCAATGTAAACATCGAGCCCCTTGTACAAATCAGTACCATTCTGGTCTTCATCAGGATCAAAGTCTCCATGATGCTCTAGATTTCCCAAGCATCCTTTACTTGTTTCCATCATGATTCTTTTTCTCATCATCTAAGTGTTCTAGCTTCTGATTGCTGGTATGTGATGGATGATATTAAGATCCGAAAAGAATGTGGAGTTCAG
>BQNB010055422.1:0-39114 GCA_026074375.1 Tanacetum coccineum
TAACTACGAACACATATAAGCCTTCAAACCAATAACCAACATGGAAACTAAAATAACTACAACTTATATCACACCAAATACATCAGTGAAACCTTACACAAACAAAAAAGAGTGAACACAGTACTTATAACCACATATCAAACTTAAAAAACCATATAAATCAAACACCTATGAACACAAACACCAAACCCACGAATTAATTGACATTAATTTTTAACCTAACACTAAAATTTCAAAAACCCCAGCAAACTTTTTAAAAAAAACAAAAAAACTCATAGATTGATAGGTTTCTAACCTCACAATTTTTCCATTGAATTCATAACCTTCACACCACTTTCATCTTGCTTATTTCGAATCTTTTTCAACTCTACATCCGTGTATCCCTTCTTTAATATTAAAAACATCAACACATAAAACCCAAATGGGTTTTTTTATATAAATCAAATAAGAAGTGTGTGTGTCTGTTGTGCATGGATATGGGTTTAGTAAGGCGGTGGGGTGTTGAAGAAATCACTAGAAAAGATAGAAGGATCCAGAGAATTGATTATGAATTTGAGTCGGTAAAACATCTTGTGTTGGTGATGGATTTGAGTTGGTAATCAATTTTTTGGGCTAGAGAAAGTAGGCTAAAGGTAGAACACTTCCAAAAAGACATCACATATTGTCGTTTTTGTGATGGTGTTTAGTATATATGATAATTTGTGTAATTTCATCTATACTCGTTCTCGGTGTATAAACATTTAATTTAATCAGAATAGAGTAATAGTTTGTGCTAACTATTGATTTGGGGGTGTTTGTTTTGGCTTAAGGCTTATTTGATTTTGGGCTTATGTTTCATAAGCTCACTTTTTGTGGCTTATTTTCAAACTTTTTCTGCTTACATAAATTCATTATGACATACTAAACTTATATAAGTTCAAAAAATTTCAAAATAAGCCACAAAAAGTGAGCTTATGAAACATATGCCCAAAAGTAAATAAGCCATAAGTCGGCTATAGGTTTAATTTGTGTAATTTCATCTATACTCGTTCCCGGTGTATAAACATTTAATTTGATCGAAATAGATTAATAATTAGCGCTAACCGTTGATTTAAGGTTTTTGATTTTCACACATCATTGTACAAGCATAAAAAGAGATTTTTAAGTGAGTAATTATATTTTCCCATAAAGTCATAACAACACAATAAGAGTATCCGTATGTTGCCGCAACGAGTACCTTACAATCAAAACTTTCGGAGATGAATGTTTTTCATTTTTATATTTTATGATGCACTTTACAAACGACACTATAGGTTTGGATAATTTTAAAACTACTTCCGTCTCGATTTTATTGTCCATATTTTTTTGTATGTCTCAAAATAATTGTTCACTGAATAGGGGTGTTCAAAACAACCGTGAAACCGACGAACCGAGCCAAACCGCTCAATCCGAAACCGAAAAAACCCGAGAAACCGAAACAGAAAAAAACCGAAAGCGAAAAAACCCGCTTATAATGGTTCGGTTTCGGTTTTTACTTTTAAATATCTGCGGTTAACCGAACCGAACCGTGCATATTATACATGATTATTTTCTAACTAATATTCAAATAATTGTACAAGTATTAACCGATTATTGCAATACTTTTGTTGTATAACGACTTTTTCGCTCGTAAAGTGAACATTTGTAAATATCTATGTGTGAAAATTGATTAATGTGATCATAATCTATAACGTCGAGTAATATTTTTTGTTAATACGTTATATATGAATATTTGAATGCAATTATTGTAACGAAATACTTAAGTTTTATATGACTTTTAAATTCAACGTCATTTAATTTTACTAGAAATACATTTTATGTTCTAGACTATGTTATTTTTTATACGGTTAAACTCTATTAAACGTCAAAAACGGTTAACCGTGACCCGAACCGCGGGTAACCGCTCACTTCGGGTACCCGCATGTCCGGTTACCCGCCTAGTACGATTCGGCGATGGATAGTAAAATTAATTACCCGCCCCGCGACGGATAGTTTAAATCTTCCAACTAACCGAACCGAACCGCCCCGTGAACACCCCTAACCTCAACCCAAATACTACCTTTTAGAACATCACTCCCTTCATCAAGCATCTTTGTCCCTCTTAATCAATCCCTTTGGATTAAAGACCCTCCTAGACCTCATGAACACACATGCCCACATTGCCAAAGAACCGAAACCGTTGTCAAAAACCTCCAAGATGAAATGAGGTTCATGTTAAACCATATTCTTGACCGTTTGAACCATATCGCAAACTAACTTCCATGGGATGATGATTGTCAAGATCAAGTGACCTTAAATTTTAGATGCTTTAAGTAAATTAGATCACTAATCGTGATTTTAGTTTTAGTTGACTTAGGTCAAGTTGTTTTACTTCTTGATTTGTATCTAATAAAAATTAAAGTTATGTTTTAGCAATCATGTTTGATTTTTTTAATCTTTTGTTTGATAACATGGTTGTGCATCTTTATTTGAATAATTGACTATGAATTTATTGCTCTCTTTCTATGTTAAAGTGGCCTTCTTATTGACTTCAACTAAATATTGTATAGATGTTTAAACTGAAGTACTTCCCGCTAAAATTTTGTCTGTGCTGACTTTGTGTGCAGGTCAGCCGGTTCTGTTCAGCTGCAAAGCCAGTTCTGTTCTGTAACAGAACCGCCAGAACCGGCCACCCAGAATTTATCCATTTCCCTTTTATTGCATTCATATGCTTAAATCTCTTGGATTAACATTATTTTACAGGTTTTCCATCAACTTAGGGGGAGCATATTGCTCCTTTTAATCTAACATACTAAAACTCTTTTAAATCAATTAGAATTCTTGACGATCCCATTTAAGGGGAGCACTCGTCAAGGGGGAGCCTTGAAATGGACTCTCCATGAATCAATTTTGTTCTGATGTCTATCGGACCATCTTTTGAATTGCATTCTTACATTATACATGCATTATTACTAACATGTTTTCTTGTAGCTTTTCTCACCTCACTAGGAAACCTTGACGATCCCATCTCGGGAATGCCTTCGTCAAAAGGAAGCATTAAATTTGCTTCGCTTGAATCAACTTTATACTCGGTCTTCTTTGGTCCATCACACACAAGCATTTGATTCTTTTAAAGAATCTACTTTTTTATTATCTATTGCATCCCATTTCATTGCATCCTCGAGTTAGTTTTTCTTCGACTCTCTTTTTGTTTCGACAAAAAGGGGGAGAAAGAAGTAAAAAACTCTAATTTAGAACTTATAAATTTTATTATTTACTTCCAATAAGTTTATGTTTTGTCATCAACAAAAAAGAGAAGATTGTTAATACAAATAAACCGTAAAAACGTTTATTTATATTTTACGATCTATCTTTGTTTTGTTAATAACAAAACATAAACTTGTCAAAAATAAAAAAATGAAATTCATTAGTTTTAAACCAATAGTTTATCTAACTCATCTATTCATTAAACCGTCTTTTATATTATAGCACTTACACTCAAATCACATAAATACATTTTTAGAATAAAAATGTACACTTTACATAAAAATATATAAAAACCTTTAAACATATTTGCATCATAATTAACATATTCTTTCTACCAAATCTAAACATAATCTTACAAGATTACACATGATATCTCAAGATTTTATAAATCAAAAATCAGATTTGGTTACTGTACGCCGCTTCTGTTATACAACAGAACCGACGGAACCGAGGTACAGTAAATCTTAAGTCTATAAATACCAACTCATTTCACCTTTTTATGCATCCATTCATGTAGTTTCTTTCTCTCACATTCAGTTAACAACTGATCTCTAATCATGGTTTCTTTTATTTTAGTGTTTTGGTAGATTTTTTAATAGGAGAAGTTCTACCGGGCTTTGCATACGAGATCATCTCTTAAACCTCACTTTATGACAAGAGTCTCTCATCTCATAAAGATCTACCTACTGATCTTGATGCATCATTCATCATCTTTTATCATCAATAAGATAGTAGATTGGTGTTAGTAGTATTTAGGAACATTTGAAAAAATATGTTGTAATATGTCTACGCACGGATCTTTGTTAAGATCTAAGTGTGATGCTTGGTACCTAGTAGAGGACAAGTATCTTTGGGGTTTGTTCCTTCACATTAGGACACAATATCTTGTATTGTATCGATAAACGGTGTATGCTTGTATGGGTTTGGTTCTTCCGTATTTGAACCCGGTGTTTAGCTTAGCACCGGATAAAAGAGTAAGCGGCGTTGTGTGGCTTCTCCGCCAATTGAAAGAGTTTTGGTGACTAGTGTATTCAAACTCTCGAGTAGGTGACTCGGGGAGTGGAGTAGGGCAAGGTAGGAGACCTTGTAGCCGAACCACTATAAATATCTTTGTCACATATCATTTACTATTATTTCTTGCTTATCTTGCTAACATAATTATTTATATCCTTTCATCAATAAATCTAAAAATAATCAACCATAAATGTCTAATCAAAAATTTTAATTGGGAAATGTGGTATATCATATATCATAACACGGGGTCGATTCTTGGATCGGGCTAGTTTCTAGAGAGAGAAACACTTGAGAGAGAAATTCTAGAGAGAGAGAGAGAGAGTGTTTTCTTTTCTTAAATGAATTATGACTAGCTTGTCTCTTCCAAAGTTGGAAGAGACTATATATAGTACTTGCAATATACCGGGTATTTGAACCCGACTTAAAACCGAAAAACGTACTATTAACTATTAAACTACGAGCTATATAAAACAGTAAAATACACGGGGTGACCGAGTCTTTTTCTAATATCTAACAATCTCCCCCTAAGGGAGGTCACCCTGAAAATACCAAACTTTATTACTTCCGTCATTAGCTCGTGGACATTTAATATCTTGAACGTTTGGTGTAGAGATCTTTTGATTCATCTTACACATGTCTTTGACTGTGATCTTGAGCTTTCTTGAGATCATTGCCCAAACATAATCTTACATCATCTTGTAATGGTTCGCCATCTTGTGCACTTGTGAATGAATACTTGACATCAGAGTTTGCGGAAGCTTTGACACCTTTATGAGGTCCGAGATAGTCTACATCGGAACAATAATAGGAAATGTCGGGGATGGTGCCATCAACGGTGTTGGACAAGAGTGGGAGTACTTTGAGCAAGGATCTCTTCGTGTATCTGAGAGGCATAGTTGAGTGAATAGTCTTCATCCCATGGTTCACTTGGTAATATTGACAAAGAGAGGGAGTGGGAGGGTCATAGTTTCGAGCCATGTGTTCATAATTACTCAATGATAGTAGAATGTTACATAACAATATCAACTTATAAAATCGGAATACTCAAACGATTTTCAACGTCTCATCAGGGCGTTCACACGAGACGTATGCGCTACACTCTGTTCCACTGGGCGCTCGGAGAAAAACAGCAAATCTATCAAATATCTCTGCTTCATGTCTGGAATGTATAACTAAAAATACAGCTATATCCACGTGCAACTAATCTTGCGCGCCTGTCAATACACTATAGTAATTAATGAATAGCTACAACGGCACTTCGCGAGGCATAAACATTACACATACACCACACTGTGATTTGTAGATCAAGGGGGGGCGGTGTTGACGGTTGTACGATCGCACGACCGGGGGTCGATGGGCGGGGACTCGGTCTTTGAATAAGTGCAATCGGAGTGCGAGTTATTTCTAGTGCGTGGTAAATTTCTCTTGTGGGTTTTCGCGAGATACCAACAAAAATTTCCATAAATATAGTCATGGCCTAAATCCATGGCGTAAAATTCACCCACTGAAGATAATCCATGTGTATGAGCGTTATGCTCTGCGTTAATGTGTGCGGCGCGTCTGCGCGATTTGGGGCTGAGTATAGGGGGGGGGGGGGGGATGATGTTCGGGGCAGGGGAGGGGGGGGGGTGGGGGGGGGGGGGGGGCGGACGCGGGTGGTTAATTGTTCGGGGCGGGGAGCGGGGGGGGGGGGGGAGCACATGAGGAGGGCGGGTGAGAGGGGGGGGGGGGGGGTGTTGGGGGGGTGCGTACAAATATTGGGTGAATCGTAATGCTTAAATTTAATCTTGATTGATTTCTTATAGAGTATATGTGCCAAACACATTTACGCACCATAACAGGTGCGAATTCTTTGTTAAGCGAGTGAGAGCGCGAGTAGTGCGTTTACTTTACTAATATTAGCGCGAGCGAGCATACTGCTTATGGCGTAGGAGGAGTGGGCATGTGTGAAGGGGGGGAGCGGGGAGGGGGTGGTATGTAGGAGTGGGGGGGGAGAGGGGGGGTAGGGGGGAGGGGGGGGTGGGGGGGGATCGGTGGGGGGAGGGGGGATGTAGGAGGAGGGTGGAGGTTTGGGGGGCGGAAGGGTGGTGGATGGAGGGGAGGAGTAAGAAGCATGGTGTCACTTCTATCTCTATCATACATAAGGGATGTTAATTATACAAATTAACGAACAATAATTAGGACTATCTGCGCGACCCATAAAGGTACGCAGTTAATGAAACCTTCACACACTTTCGTGTTTATGAGTGAGAGTGTGAGAGACACAACACACACATTGCGAGACATCAGTTTGTTTCTTCCAAATAATGTGATAGCCCTTTTGCACCATCTCTTCACCTTGTACCTTGTTGTGGTGTTAATTCTCTACGCTTCTACTGAGTTTGTGTATATCTTGTGTAATATGTCAACAATTGACGGATCTACCTGCATTTGACGTTACCTGAACTTGATACAAACGTGCAATCAGAAAATAAATCATATGAAAATACAAGTAAAAAGATCAAAGAAATTGTATGTCGCTTACATGATGCATAAAGATCTCAAAATGTGAAATATACACAAGTGTGGTTCAGCTATTGATAATGTCCATAAAATATTGTTAACCTCGAAAATTCGTACACAAAACATTGTACACATTAAATTGTTAGTAGTATACTACAATGAACAAATTATATAAAATAATTGAACAAATAATCCAATATAAGTTATGGAATCACAAATGAATTCAGTGTATCAACTCATCTTATGTCAAATGCAATAAACTGCAACCAAACGCTTAAAATCGATGTTTTTGGTTAAAAACATAAAACGACTTTCGAAATTCATACCTTTTCGTCATTAGACAACAACTTGCATCATATGAAAATAAGATGACACCCTTCTATAAATGTTGATTGTATATGGATCGAAATGATTCGGGATCGTTGTTGCCATTTCTCTTGTTATGTTCTGCAAACAAAAATCGCATATGACACAAATAATAATTTCAATCAATATGCATATATTTAAAAGATATAATAAGAATATATGATGACAAGAAGAGTGTATATAACGATCAAAGACAACAATTGTAAATACACATACTTGTATATTAAATCCTCCGATCGTCAATCGAGTTTTCTTTTATTATATTATTGTAGGTTTTGTTTTAAATCAAGAAGGTGAAGATAAAAGTAATTATGAGTGGTTGAAGGAGGTTATGAGAGAAATGGGGGTATGGAGATATGGTTTAAGAATTTTAAATCAAGTGGCGGGGTGAGGCAAAGATTTTTGAAATATTTTAGAGGCAACAAGTTTCTTTGTGATTCTTAACAATTAAATTCAAATAAGACTTATTCTAAAATTATGAATTACACTGTATAAAAACAGAATAAATATTGTATATATCTATATTTATACTATATATAAAGCATTTATCCTTTTTTATTAAATGTTGAATGTTTGAAATTAAAGAAAAAAGTTGGTAAGTTACCCTTACTACTTAAACAATAACTTATGCATGACAAGTTTAAAAAACTTATATTATTAGTTTTTAAATTAAACATTAAAGCAAATTAAACACTATAACCAACGTTTTAAAACCCGGGTTGAACCGGTTTTGTAAGTGAACTGGCTCGAATATCGGGTCGGGCGTGATCGGGCTTTTGCTTGTTTGAGAAGCGGATTAAACCGCCGGTTTTTCGTTAACCCGGACTGATAAACTCGGTCGGGTCACCACTTTTCTTTAAATCTAACAAAAAAATTTATATACCGCTATAAAATTATGTCGCTACGCATGGGTGCACGTCTAGTATTAAATATGCATATAAGAGTAATAATAAATTCATGATGGCAAATCCCTAACACAAAACACTACTTGCAATTGACACAAAGATAAAGAGATTAGGATTTGGCATAAATAGGTTTTGGGTCGTGTTCAGAGTATTACCATCAAAGTTGCGGCACTCTATTTCTTATAGAAATCGAGTAGAGAAAACGCTAATCTTTTGTTCGAGCGAATGAGAGGGAAATAAATTTTGGTCACAAATTTGTCTGAAACTTAACTTTATGGTAATCTTTTGTGGCGTCGTCACTTTAGTGGCCATGAATTATTGACCTTTGTCTTTTTTTTACAATCTTTATATAAATGAGCACACGTATTGTACAAATCATCCAAGTACATAGGAATTAACCTAAAAACAAAATATGAAAGAAATTAAATCGAAACAACATAAAATAAGGTTTAATGCTTAATAAAATAAATGAACCTTAAAATCACTATGAAAATGCAAATCATCACACACACAAATAAAAGGTAAGGAACAGTACGTGAGTTCATCGGATAACGCAAAAAATAAGACGTGTGTAAAAAAATGGTATAAATTTACCTACGAATTACCCACACAAAATTACCCATGCACAAAAATAAATACTTAATCCGTGGGAAAAAGTAATTTACCCATGACATTACCCATATTTTTACTCATGACATTAAAGCTTGTGGGTAACTTGTGGGGAATTTTTTAGCGAGAAAAGTTTACCCACAGATTACACTTGAACTATAATTATGTGGGTAATTTTGTGGGAATTTTTGTGGGAAAGTCGAGGGTAAATTTGATTTGACTTTCAATTGCATAAACGTGGGTATTTTGTGGGTAATCGATGAGTAAATACCCATGACTCAAAGTTCCTGTTTAATTTTCGTGGGTATTCGACTGGATTCTTGTAGTGTGGTGCATTTAACATTGGGAGTACTTTTAGGATGTGGGCAAGCATCCTATACATTTGGGGCACAAACTTGTTAAGGTTTCGGGGTCATGAGCTTAGTGCAATAATATATGTTTTGGACTATTGAATGTGTTTCATAGTCTACTATTACTTGAATCTTGTGGTCCACTACTGAACATTTCTTGATTTATTGAATCACTACTTGGATTTCAGAAATAATACTTTGAAATGTTGTAAAGCTACTTTTCTTACTGGAATATTATTGAATTATTTCAATACTGTTTTTACTTAAACCTATGAATTCACCAACATTATTATTGACGTTTTTGCATGTATTTTCTCAGGTTATATCTGGTTAGCTGAGCATTGGGAGCATTTGGATGCGCGGATATCAAAACTTTAAAGGCTTGGTTTTTCTTCACATTCGATAATCATTTTTCTTTAAATATACAAATGAGTCATGTTTAAACTCTTGTAACTTTTATTAAAAAGGAAATTATTGGGACCTGAATTTACTTTGATTTATTTAAATCGAATGTGACATTTTATTAAACGTCTCTTTTGAGGTCGTTTTCTGTAACTTGTGTGTATGAACTATGAAGTAGCACCCCAAGTGGTATATCCGCTTCGTTGTGATTTTTGGGGGTGTTACACCTCCCAAAAAGCGTTTTTGTTTATTTAACGAGTCTTGTAACTAGACTCGGAGTCACACTCCTTACGTGACTCAATCGATGCTCACATGTCCACAGATGAGCCATTCTTTCATACTTTCATCGACTTGTTATTTAGGACCTAGATTTGAACAATTCTTGTACATGAACATAATTTATTTCTCCATGAGAATACTAAGAAAGGAAGAGAAAAAAAAAGAGAAAAAAGAATGAGAAGAGTAAGGTTACAAAGGGAAAGAAAGAGCAAAAAAAGGAGGAGAAAGGAAAGGGGAGAAGGATATCCATTACGAGAGAGAGAAGAAGAGACTTTCATCGACTTGTTATTTAGGACCTAGATTTGAACAATTCTTGTACATGAACTTATTTTTCTCATGAGAATACTTAAGCCTGCCCATTAAATCTCATTGGCTAAGTTCTAATATAGGCGAGACCTTGCACCAATCAAATTTATTAAGCCTAAGTATTGTGCGGGGCATCCGATAAATGTATGTATCAAAGATCCCAGTGAATGAAATTAACCCTTTGACACAATCGTACTAAAATTGACTCACAGCTCTAAAGGGTCTTCCCATCAAAACATCTGCCATGTTGCTCACAATAAATTCCCCTATGTCTTCTATTACTACAAAGTCCGTAACATAAGTATAACTTCCAACGAACACATAAACATCCCTAACAATGGCTACCAAGTTCCTTCTCGTGTTTTCAAGTCCTTCTACCATTATAGTGTTATAAGCCTTACGCGTAATAATGTTCATTGGCTGAAGGGGTCAAAGTAGGCAACAAACTTCCTAAACCTATCATGCACGGGAATGCTAAGTCATTTCCATCAAAACTGTTAATTATTCTATTACGGTAAAGATTTCCTGTGTTCCCATACTCATTCAACTCATTAATCACTTCCCCGTCATCTGACTCATTATCAGAATCAAGAAAGGGTGAGACAAGGGGCGTTTCATAAGACCCGATATCTGATTCTGAGTCATCCATCAATAACTCATCAGGTGGGTTCATAAAATCATCGAGCAGTTGCTCGAAGGGGACAGGTGGTGGGATTGGGATATATGTGCGACCAATGTTCTCAAGGCGAGAATCGATCATGGCTGAAATTGCCCAGAGCTCATTAAGCTCTTAGGTAATCCTAGCACGGAGTCTGTTTGGTGGGGCGGGTATAAATGGATTCACACTCTCTTTATAACGAAGAATGGAATAGTCAAATGGGATTTACAAAACAAACACACAAAGAAAAGATAGATTACAAGAAAGCTAATTGACAGAAATTAAAATCTCACTGGAAAAGAATCTAGCAAGTAGACCTAAAATAGATAGAGTCCGAACCTATACTACTCCCCACATAGCGGCGCCAAAGTACCTAATCGTTGTAGTGTAGTATAGCAAGGACTCGGGGGTTGTTATCGTTCTCTAGGGGAATAACGTCTGAAGGGTTAAACTAAAACTAACTAAGATCTAAAAGGTTGAAAGAAGATTATTTTTGTATTTTTATGTTTTTATGATAGCAGATAAAATTCAGGTTTTAAGAGGTGGGTTTTGATTTAAACTAATTAAACTAATAATTAAACTAAACTAATTTTGGTGGAAACTTATATGGTAAACGAACATATTTACTTAATCATGCATTAATTCTTAGTTTGCTTCTCTTAATTCTATTGCTTTGTCACACTTGTGATGATCTGTGTAAGTATTTCCTAGGTCATGAACAGATGACACGAATCCGCCGTCTATGTAATATTCCGTTAAGGCAACGCACAGGTAAAGGTAGTATGAAGACTATTACAAGGCCCCTAAGAGTACATTACATGCATTAAAACACTTAAGAGGGATCAACCATATTAGGGGTAAGGTAGTATGAAGACTGTTATCGATGGTATCCTTTCTACACACTCGCGTTTCCCTAGACGTCTATGCTAATGTAATATTTTATAGCCAGTAATCTAGAGCCTAACGTGTACATCCATCACAAGAAGCAATATTAAAAGGATCTTCAAACTAAGTTTCATGCAATCATAAGTAAATACTAATGGATCTCGCCTAGCATGTTAAAGAGAAGCGAAGAACAAGAATCAATCAAACAACATATAGACATATTGAAAGATTAAAGGATAAATGACTTCACTTGATTAAAACATGTGTTTAAGGCTGATACAAGAGGGTTTTTAAGCCCTAAGAACGGCCTAAAAGCTGCTACAATCGAACTATAATGTTTAGTGTTTGTCTCCCAAAAGTTGCACACTAAAACCCTAAAAACGTAGGTATATATATATATAGGAATTGAATCGCGATGGCGTCACCAAAATCCTGACGCCGTCGCTTCACCGAATCTTCTTAGGGTTTCTTTGAGGCAGTTACGTTCTGACGCTGTCACGAAACTCTTGACGCCGTCTCTTGTAAGTTCTGACAGCGTCGTTAAGAATTATGACGCTATCTCCAGGCACTATACGTGCATCCTTGAAACCATTTCGTGTAAAGTTGTAATCTTGTCCTGTTTCTTCCCAAATTGAGTCCAAGTCACGTATATTTCCTCCAAGAGCTTCCCAATTGCTAAAAACACAAAAAAGAATGATTAAGCATATATTTTAAGCATATTTGCATGATTTAAGGGGTTAAATGACCCCAAAAAGTCCATTAAATGACACCTCATCAAAAACCACGTGTTTATGGGTTGTCCCATACATGGCCTCATAAGGGGTTTTAGGAGGGAAAATCACCATTAGTTCATTCATCAATCAAGATTGGTACTAAAGGTTTAAGAAATTATGTGTTAAGCTCTACTGATAATCAATAAAGGGGCTATTGGAGTTTTGGAGGAATCTTAGAAGCAATCAAGTCTTGATAATCATATCATCTTCAAGGTAAGATCATGTTTTTGTCAAAATCTCTTTAAGGGTTTTATGTTTAATTGAGATTTTATGAAAACCTAGCTTAATTCATGATGAATTTAGATTATATAAGCCTTGTCATGATAGAATTGAATCAAGAATCAAGTGGTATAATCATGGCCAAAGGTGTAGTAGAATTCATGTTAGAATATGTTAAGTATGAATAATTATGTTAAATTAAAGGGTGTTTAGCTAGAGCTTAATGTAGTGCCTGAACAAGTAATTTTGGCTTAAGGCCTGAAGAAATATAATCTAAACATGTTAAATAAGGTGAGATATAAGTTTGGTAATGAGTAAAATTGTGTATCACTGTTTTGGGTCGTTTTGGTGATGTTCAAATTTAAGATAACAAGGTTTGCCAAAATTTGTGTTCACTTTGAAAAATCATAGGAAATTAACCGTAGCTTCGTTTGAAGCATGCCTTACATTTTTGGAAAGGTAAAAGAGTGCAATTTCCAACAAAATTAGTTCCATGTCTCAACTCTAAGTCTAAATAACAAAGTATAGCAGACTATCAGAAATTCTGCACAAGAAGTCTTTTTGTAAAAAGATGTTTAATGATGAAATAGCACCTTATGTGATTATGTTAAGTTGTTTAAACCCATATACATGTTAGAAAAATGAACTAGTAAGGCATTAGTATGGTTATATTTTGATTAGGTGCTCTTGGAAAGCTTACGGAAGCCTAATCACAACCTAAAGGTGAGTAACGAATTTTATCTTCATGTTATTAGATTTTTACACAATGTTAAAAAGGATGTATAGCTTCGGGTATATCCAAAGATTTCCATGTTCATGAGCTCAGAAATAGCCGAGTACTAGTTATTATATCATGATTCAGAAATAGCCGAAAGTTAGTCATGTATAGGATGCTTACAAGAAGCATCAATAATCAGGTCATTAGCTTCATGTTTTAGACTTAGCATGATGTTAGAACTTATGCAAGGTTTTTGATATATCCAAAACAAACCATGCTTAGGGATGCTCATAAAGAGCATCATTGTCAAGTTTAGGGTGCCTTAGAAACGCACCAAAAGACATGTAACGTGCCCATGAAGCGCACAAAATAAAACTCATGTATAAGCATCCTAAATGGATGACCCGTGCTTTGTATAGTAGCATCCTAAGTGGATGAACCGTGCCATAGAGGAAGTCCCAGGCACGCATTCATGACATCCTAAGTAGATGACCCGTGCTTTATTTAGCACTCATGTCCTTTGTGGATGACCCAAGTTAGATGAGTACGATAACAAGTTAATGCCTCATGAAGAGTACCCGTCGGCTAGGGAGCTTTTCATGTATAGCAGGATGACTAAGTATCGTCTAGTCAGAATCACGTGCCCAAAATTTATATCTATGCAATATACAAGTAACAAGACGACTATAAGCCGTACCATATATAGAATCCTTTATTTATAGATTCATGTTGTAGAATTGCAAGTATTATCCAGATTATTCCGTCTACTCGCTAAGTCGTAAGGACTTACCGTTCTCATTCCATGTTTTATGTAGGTAATTGTAGTTAGATGTTGGGGGCTTATTGATGGTACTTAGAAGTGCATTTTGGGAGATGACGGTTACGCTTGGTTTAGGTAACGAGCGACTCTTATTAGCACTTTGATATTACTTGTAATGCCCTGTATGTTTTCAGAAGTCTAAATCAATGTCATAACATGTTTATGTTAAGTTTTAATGGTTTAGTAGTTCACGAACAAGTTATGTAAGTAATGGGTCGGTTATGGAGCGTTTGGGTAAATCCCCGTAACACTAGTTTCACGTCTCCATGTTTTGAATAGGCCTTGGTCACGTTAATGTTATTTACAGAAGTATTTTTCATGTTATATTTATGTTAAGTTAATCGCTTGCTCATTTGGGTAAATTGCGGTATAGAATCAAAGCAAGTTTTGCGGAAAAAGGGTCAAAAATTAGGCACGGCCGACAGCCATGGACCCTAGCCGCCAGCCACAGGAAGCCTTGAGGCTCCCAAGAGCCAAGGCCCTAGCCGACGACCATGGAAAGCTCTGGTGGCTCCCAGCCACCGGCCACAAGGGGATTTTCCGGTTTTTGTTGTTCTTGTTTATTTCGTATAAAATAAACCTTGTCTCGCTAGAAGTCGCGCAACATAGCGACGGAAAGCTTGTTAAGTCTACTTTAATTTAACAATATTTTCTAGAGTTTGAATCTTGATAGAATTTTAAAAATGTTACCATGGAAGTGTCAAGGATCAATATCAGGATTTCTCGTTTAATAAATTTTTTATACTCGAGTCAAGGGCATTTTATCATGCCTTTCCTTAAACTAGACAACGAGATTCGACCTATTATAGTAGGTACTATATAGAGACGGCTGGTTTCCAAGGTTTCCATGAAAGGTGTGGGTAAAGAAATGTCAAATTACCTTAGTAATTTTCAGTTTGGAGTCGGAGTGTCGGGTGGTGTTGAGGCTGTTTTACATAGCATCAATAGGGTGTTGAGTGAATATCACAATGATAGAACTTTAGCGATGCTTACCGTGGACTTCACGAATGCATTTAACCTTGTGGATAGATCGACATTACTCTACGAGGTTAGGGTGAGGTGTCCTTCTATTTCTTTGTAGGTGGATTTCTCATATGGGCAGGCAACGAGATTACATATAGGAGACACACATATCTGGTCTGCCACTAGGGTGCAGCAAGATGACCCATTGAGATCTCTTCTTTTTGCTCTTGTATTGCACCCGCTAGTACATAAGATCAGATATAATTGTAAGCTTCTTCTTCATGCTTGGTATCTTGATGATGGAACCGTTATTAGAGATTTATAAGAGGTTGACATGGTGTTAGACATTATAAAAGAGAGTGTCCAGGTTTGGTCTTGAACTTAATATCAAGAAAACAGAGTTTTGTTGCCCTCGTGTAATGGTATGAAGCTTCGTGAGGGTATATTTTCTGTCGATATTCGAAGGCCGTATTTGGGTGTGAAGCTTCTTAGGGGAACTGTTAGTAGAGACGTTGATTTTATTATTAGACTGGCTATGGGTATCGAGGAAAGCCGTGAATGCTGTTTATTTTTTGAGTCTTCTTCCACAGTTACATGACCCGCAGAGTGAGCTCCTTTTGCTTTGATTATATATGGGTATTGCCAAACTCTTTTTTTGTTTAAGGACTGTCAACCTGCGCACATGGAGGAGGCATCCTTGTTTTTTGATGAAGGTTTACGTGGGTCAATAGAGAATATAGTGGTTTGTGGAAGGCCTTTCTTTGGATACTTACGGTAGCGAGTTGCTTCTTTACCCATTCGTCTTGGTGGTTTGGGTTTGTACTCGGCAAAAGTGGTTTCCTCATATGCTTTTTTAGCATCGGGGGCCCAATATTAGGTGTTACAAGACCACATCTTACGCGAGAGTGGCATATGTGGTATGGATAATGATTATGTTTTTGCTTTGGCTTGTCTACGTGATACGATTCCAAGCTTTAATTTTAGTTGTTTCACAAATAAGGACATCGCCCCCTCTAAAGCCCAACAAAAACTGACGAGTGCCCTTTTTAGTGAAATGGTCAAGGATATAGAAGTCTGTTTTGACATGACTGTGAGAACAAAAGTAGTCTGTTAGTGTCTACGCGCACCCCATGCTCAGGATTTTCTATTAGCTATCCCTATAAACGAGGTCAGTCAACATATGTCACCGGTGTAATATCGTACTATCCTTAAGTATCGCCTCATGATTCTATTATTACTGATTGATGCGATATGCCCTATTGTGCAAGGCATGTTTGGATTCTTTTGGGGAACATGTGGTTCAATGTAAATAACTCTAGGCTTCAAGTACCGACACGATATGGTTAGGGATGTTCATTTTGACATATGTAGGCGTGTCGGGATCTCCGCCAAGAAAGAAGCACATGTGACCTTTTTAAATGACCCGTAAGATGGAAGATCCACACTTAGACCGGCTGACGTTTTGGTTTTTGGATGAATTGGAGGGAAACATGCGTCCGTGGATCTAGCCGGGGTTTCTCTCTCGTGAGGTTGAGTAGTCGAGGTTTTATAGTAGGTCAAACTAGGGGAGCACAGTCCAAGGACCGGACTGGACTGGCCAAGACCGGACCGGACCGAGGACCGAATTGGTCCAAAATGCCAGACCGAGGATCGGACCGAAATGGTCCGGTCCAGTCCTACAAGGCATAATCGCTGGGTTTTTTGTAAGACCGGACCGGACCGAAGACCGAATGTAATGAAAAGCATGGACCGAGGACCAGACCGAAATACGTTTGGTCCGGTCCGGTTTTTCGGTCCGTTTTGCTCACCCGTAGGTCAAACTGCTTTGAAAGTCGCCTCGTGTAAAGTGACAAAACACGAGAAAGCATGCAATGAAAATCAACACGTGTTTATTCCTTTCATATTTGATACTTTTGGTTTTCTTGCACCTGAGGCGGTGGAGCTACTCAACGGAGTGCAACGGGTTATGAATAGTAATGTCATGACACATAGATCTACAAATGTTGTTTTCCAAAGGATTAGCTTCGCAATACAAAAAGGGCTAGCGACGCAGCTTATTACATGTCTTTTAATTTTAACTATAAATATTTTTACTACTAATATTTATGCTCTGATTCGTTCGGGGCCTACATCGTATGCTAAATAAGTTACTGGTGAACCAAGTAGGAAAAGTGTGAATTTTCACGCTTTAATTACACCGGTGAGAAACGGGGCTGATGTGGTTATACCATGGGAGTCTATTCATGCTATTAGTGAACGGTCTGCTAATACAACTTATGGTTTCTTTTTGGGAAAACGGGCGGCTTACCTCGTTGTTGCTAACTATGTCAAAAATACTTGGAGTAAATATAGACTGGTTAAATCAATGTTGAACTTGTTTAACGGGTTATTTTTCTTCCTGATTAGCTCTAAGGATGGATTTGATGCAATGCTGGAGAATGAGCCTTGGTTTATTCGTAATAATCCATTTATTCTAAAAAGGTAGAATATGGGTGTAAACTTACAAAAAGAAGTTGTTGGTAATGTTCCAGTTTGGGTTAAAAATCATGGTGTCCCTATGACGGCGTTTAGTGAGGATGATTTGAGTATCATTGCTACTAAACTATGTACTCCTTTGATGCTTAATTCTTATACATCTGACATGTGCATGCAATCATGGGGTTGGACAAGCTATGCTAGAGCAATGATTGAACTGCGAGCTGATGAAGAGTTAAAAGATACTATTATGGTGGCTATGCCAAAACTTGTTGGCGAGGGGTTCAATATATGCACTATACGTGTTGAGTATGAGTGGAAATCTCCTAGGTGTTCGAGTTGCAAGGTTTTTGGACTTGTTCTAAATGAGTGTCCTAAGAAAATAGTCTCGGATGTGACGAAGAAATTGAGTAATCCTAGACAAGCTACTAGAGGTCTTCCGGTTGGTACAAAGGTGAGTTTTAAATCTACTAAACAAATTTACAAACATGTTTCTAATAAGAATGGTGCCAGCACTAGTGGTAAAAAGAAGCATGCTAAAGTGGCTCGACAAAAAGGTTAGTAACTCAAATCCATTTGACGCGCTTAATTCGATTAAAAATGATGATAACTCGGGTACAAATAGGGGGGATTCAAGTTCAGCTGGGAAGGGGGTCGCTTCTAGTAGTATTAATACTACCCCTATAGCAGAAAGGGTTGATAAATTTGAAAGACTTGATTGAAGGGAAACTTCTTCTTGTGGATGATAACGGGAAGCCGTTGCTGAAGGTTGTTTCTACGGTAAACGCGGATAGTGATAGTGAAGTGGATGATATGTTCGATAAACACACAACTTTTATGGCATCAACAGATTTAAAACGTGGTAATGACAGTGGTTATGGTACCAATGGTTTGTGAAAACAATGGAAGGAAACGAAATGAGATCATGACTGCGACTGATGATCTGTATGATAGTCATGATATGTCTGATAACCTTCAGGCTCTTTGTGATGAGTTTGATATCACGGTCTGTGGTCGGAAGAAGAAATAGACTCATTTTGATGTTTGTTAAGTTAATTGTAATATATTTATAGTAGTATCATCTTTTAGAGTAGTTGTGTTTGTTATGTTAGCTTATGCTTATGTAACGGCCCTGAGATGTGAGATTTACCCACGTTCATTGTATTTAATTATTTTTTGAAATAATACATTTAGCAGGAAACCCTTTACTCAAACAAATGGATGGTTGGTTGTGTGAGACACGAGTATATATGGCGCCTTTTAGCACAATGAGTTGTTATTGATTGTAGTGTGATTAGTCACCAAAGCACTTGCAAAAAGATGGAAGACTCAACATAGTCAAGCCAATGGTCTCGCCGAAATGTCGTATTCTTTTTATGAGCTGACCTCCACTTTCTATCTGACGAAGCATGTTTGCATGGGTTTCATGCAATTACCAAATCACCCTTTTTATAGTTATGGTACTCGGTTTAGATTTTAGGTAGGATCTTTATGTGACAATGGCATGACCATTTTGTCTTTGGTGGTCCAGCAAGGAATTATAGATGTTATACTACAGATTATGGTACGTTATGACAAATGATAAATTACTAGGCGAAGTGAAGATCGATCACTTGATGAGGGAGGTGAAAATAAAGCTCATGAATTTTAATGAATCACGTTATGGGGTTTATTATAGATTGTCGAGTGTAACTTCTAGTTGAATCGAAAGGGTATAGTATTGACCCGACGACCCGGATCTTGGGATGACTTCTCGTAGTAAAATCAAAAGGACAAGTACATGTTGCTTTGGCCCAAAGCCAGAAATGTGGAAATATGATTAGGCTTCAGTGTTTCATGTAATACAAGACACTTAATATAAAATGTCATTTGCATAATGGATATGCCCGCGGAAATGTTGGTGATTTTAGTGTCATTAACGGCCATTTAGGTAATGATGATTTACTAGAGACTAATGAGATTTCATACTTAACTTGGATACGAGTTAGGGAAGTGTGGAGTACACACTCGTTGAGTTAATATGTTATCGACCTAGACAAAAGTTAGTGAGATCATATAGCTAGTTTGTACTTAAGTTGAGTATTAAAGGTGCTAGTACTAAGTTGGTTGTTTTTCATAGCAGTTTAAGTAGTTAGTATGCTTAGAGCACTAATACGTATTACTGGTTGGTATATTAGCTAGTACTAAGATCTTGGTAGTAGCTGTTTAGCACTATACTTTAGTACTGGTTGTTTTCAACTAGCAAGTACCTAAGTAGTTAGTATGCTGCACTCAATTGTTAATATGCTAGTCGTATAACTGTTTGATAACAGTAGGAAGTTGGTTTTTAACCAACATTTAACTGTTAACTGTCGTTTCTAGAATTTGTATTATAATACAGATTCATTAGTCTCATTTTAGATAACGAAAAAACACATACAAATTTCCTTCATTGTTTTTCTTGATTTATGATTCTTGTGCCTAGAACATAAATTGTTATACTCCTTATATTATCCCGATAGAGATTTCGTGCAACCAGGATTGATAAGGGTCGAAATACTTTTACGGAAACTTGGAATTATTACACGATATAAGCGAGTTATCCAGGATCATCACACTCACACACCCCAATATATAACAAACGTATAAAGTATTTGTTGTGATCATGGCTGGAAATACGGTGAAGGAGATGACTACGAATTTTGGGAAACTAGATAAGTTTGAGGGGCATGACTTTAGGCGATGGCAGAAAAAGATGCATTTCTTGTTGACTACGTTGAAAGTGGTCTATGTGTTGACAACACCGATGCCGGAATTGTTGGAAGATGCAACAGTGGAAGCGATAGGAGATGCAAAAGTGGTGGAGAATGATGACTACATATGCAGGGGTCATATATTAAATGGTATGTCTGATTCTCTTTTTGATGTATATACGAATGTTGAATCGGCTAAGGAGTTGTGGGATTCACTTGAATCCAAGTACATGGCAGAGGATTCTTCAAGTAAGAAATTCCTTGTAAGTAATTTTAATAATTACAAAATGGTCGATTCTAGACCGGTCATGGAACACAATAATAATAATCCTTAGGATCTTGGACAATTTACACAACATGATTAAAAAAAATGGATGAGTCATTTCTGTTTCAAGTATCATTGATAAGTTTGCCCTCCTTCCTGGTAGGGATTTTTAAACATACTTTGAAACATGGTAAAGATGATTTGTCTTTGGTCCAACTTGGTAGTCACTTGCGCATAGAGGAATCTCTAAGGGCGCATGACAGTGACAAGGGCAAGGGTAAAGAAGTTGGTGGACCTTCTGTTAACATGACAGAAGAAGGTAAAAACAAACACAACAAACAAAACAAAGGTAAAAAGCGATCCAATGAGAACAACAGTGGTTCTAGTTCCAACAAGAAACCAAAGTTGGAATGTTGGAAGTGTGGCAAGACTGGTCACTTCAAAAGGGATTGCCGTAGTGGTAAAAAGAATAACGCAAATGCTGGTGGTTCGGGAAAAGGGTCTAAGGACCAATCCCAAGACCAAGGTCAGAATTTAGTGAATATTTGGAACAGTTTTGTCAAATATTCTGTTTCACTAATTTCTGAAGCATTTTATGTGCAGGTTGATGCAATTGCGTGGTGGATAGATTCTGGTGCTACAACTCATGTATGTAAAGATCGTTGTTGGTTTAAGACTTTCGAACCAGTGGAAGACGGATCTGTACTTTACATGGGTGATGAACACTTTGCTCCTATACATGGAAAAGGAAGCGTAGCATTAGAATTTAGTTCTGGAAAAATTGTTACTTTGTTTAATGTGTTGTATGTACCTAAACTTCGTAAGAACTTAGTGTCTGGTCCTGTGTTGAATAAGTGTGGATACAAACAGGTTTATGAATCCGATAAGTATATCTTATCGAAGTGTGGTGTATTTGTAGGATTTGGTTATTATAACAATGGTATGTTTATGTTGAACTTGAATAAAGTTCCTGATGATTCAGATTCTGTTTATATGTCTTCCTCTACTGTTGTTAATTCCACTTTATGGCATGCTCGTTTAGGACATGTGCACTATAAAAGAATGCTTGAAATGTCTAAAGATGATTTAATTCCTGCTATTGATGAAAATCTGAAAAAATGTACTACTTGTATGTTAACGAAAATCACTAGGCAACCATTTAAAAGTATAACAAGGAAATCTGTCATACTTGAATTGATACATAGTGATTTGTGTGATTTTCATGCTACACCATCTTTGGGCAATAAAAGATATGTAATAACTTTTATAGATTATGCCTCTAGGTTTTGCTATGTTTACTTGCTACATGCTAAGGATGAAGCCCTTGATAAATTTAGAATTTATAAAATTGAAGTTGAATTGCAACAAAATGACTTAATTAAAATCTTACGCACAGATAGAGGTGGTGAATATTATGATCCTGTATTTTTCCAATTTGTAGGCATTATTCAAGAAACTACAGCTCCTTACACACCACAACAAAATGGTGTTGCTGAAAGGAAAATAGAGCTCTTAAGGAAATGGTTAATTCCAAGTTATCTTACTCAGGTCTGAGTGAGGAATTCTGGGGAGAAGCCATGTTAACGGCTTGCTATTTGTTAAATAAGGTTCCTAATAAAAGGAACAAGACTACCCCGTATGAACTTTGGTATAAGAGATAACCCAACTTGTCATATTTGCGAGTTTGGGGTTGTAGGGCCGTAGTAAGGCTTCCGGACCCGAAAAGGAAAACTTTGGGTGAAAAAGGTATTGATTACATCTTTGTTGGATATGTTGAGCATTCCAAGGCATATAGGTTTTATGTTATTGAACCTAATGACTCTATTTCTATAAATTCAATTATAGAATCAAGAGATGCAATATTTGATGAGAACCATTTCTCTTCAATACCTAGACGAAAGGATATTATACCAAATGTGTAAGAATCTCAAATGGATGATCATACTGATGATGTACCAAATGAGATTCCCGAGCCTCGAAAAGGTAAAAGAGTTCGGAAAGCTAAATCATATGGTTATGATTTTAAGCTATATTTAGTTGAGGGATCAAGAGATCAAGTTGGATCACAATACACATATTGCTATAATATTGAGGAAGATCCTAGAACCTATAATGAAGCTATGCAATCTCGTGATGCTTCTTTCTGGAAAGAAGCAATTGATGATGAGATTGGTTCTATTATGGAAAATAATACATGGGTTTTATCTAATTTACACCCTGGTTGCAAACCTTTAGGTTGCAAATGGATCTTAAAAAGGAAGATGAAAGTTGATGAAATAATTGACAAGTTTAAAGCTCGATTGGTAATCCAAGGCTTTAGACAAAAGGAAGGGATCGATTACTTCGATACTTATGCACCAGTTGCTCGTATCACTACGATTAGATTGTTGTTAGCTTTAGCAGCTATTCACAATCTAGTGATCCATCAAATGGATGTCAAAACAACATTCTTGAATGGTGATTTGGATGAAGAAGTGTATATGAAGCAACCGGAAAGATTTGTTATGCCGGGTAATGAGCATAAGGTGTGTAAGCTAGTTAAGTCTTTGTATGGGCTAAAACAAGCACCTAAGCAATGGCATCAAAAGTTTGATGAGGTTGTGTTGTCAAGTGGTTTTCACTTAAACCAATCTGACAAGTATGTATATAGCAAATTTGATAACTCCGGTAAAGGTGTTATAATTTGTTTATATGTTGATGAGATGTTGATTTTTGGAACTGACCAAAATCAAGTTGATAAAAATAAGAAATTCTTGTCGTCAAGGTTTTTAATGAAAGATATGGGAGAAGCCGACGTTATTCTTGGTATAAAGATTAAACGTGAGAATAAGGGGATTGTCATTACACAATCTTACTACATTGAGAAAATACTCAAGAAGTTTAATCGTGAAGATTGTTCTCCGGTGAGTACTCCCATGGATCTGGTAGAAAAGCTTAAGCCTAATACAGGGAAATCTGTAGATCAGCTTGAATACTCAAGAGCTATTGGCTATTTGATGTATGCCATGACAAGTACTAGACTTGATATTGCTTATGTTGTTGGTAGATTGAGTAGGTTTACTAGTAATCTAAATAGACAGCATTGGAAAGCAATAACAAGGGTGTTTAAGTACTTGAGAGGTACTAAGGATTATGGTTTATCATATGTTAGATATCCTTCGGTGTTAGAAGGTTATTCGGATGCTAACTGGATAAATCATGTTGAAGATTCATCTTCTACAAGTGGATGGGTGTTCCTGCTTGGGGGAGGTGCCATTTCATGGGCTTCCAAGAAGCAAACATGCATAACTGGTTCTACTATGGAATCTAAGTTTATAGCATTGGATGCTGCTGGTAAAGAAGTAGAATGGCTAAGAAACTTGATACATGAGATTCCAATATGGCTAAAACCGATAGCACCAATATCTATCTTATGTGATAGTGCTCCCACAATGGCTAGGGCATATAGTCAGATATACAATGAGAAGTCTAGACACTTAGGTGTTAGACATAGTATGGTAAGGGAACTAATTAGGAATGGTGTGATTTCTATTGAGTTTGTTCGAACACAACATAATTTAGCTGACCACTTGATGAAGGGTCTAGCTAGGGACTTAGTAAATAAGTCAGTAAAAGGGATCGGATTAAAGTAAAAATAAATCTACTACCTATGAGATACCCAATTCCCTTCTAATATAACACTAGAAGCTGAATTGAATGTGGAAAGCTCATAGCTAGAGATTGGAACACAAGTTTTATCTTCCTGAGGTATGTGTTCAGACCTGCAAGTGATGGTTAGGTTGAAGTTTATTTTCTTAACGGTTCTTTTGAAAAATTGCAATACAGGTGCAAGATCTAAAGGGACTACCTATGTGAACATGAAGTTTAGCCGCTTCAAGAAGCTTGGACTTAGATTTCTATATGTTCATCAATGGTTTGGGACACATGGCTTATAAAGTGTCAAGTAAATGAACTTTAGAGTGTTGTAGAAACGAACATGTATAGTATCTTCAGGTATTCAAATGGATTGACGGGTTCAATCGTTACGACACCCCGATTTTCGAATATTTGGAATGTGTATTATACTAAGATGAAAATTCAATCGCAAGACATTTTCATTTATGCATTTGTTTGTTTCGTTATGTTTGTTTTAGCATAATTGCATATATCTCTATATATGTATTAGTAAATCAAGGATTACACTAAAATGGGGGGGATTTGTTGGTGATTTTAGTGTCATTGACGGCCATTTACGTAATGATGATTTACTAGAGACTAATGAGATTTCATACTTAGCTTGGATACGAGTTAGGGAAGTGTGGAGTACACACTTATTGAGTTAATATGTTTTCAACCATGACAAAAATGCAGAGATCAAGGGGAAGTACTAAGAATTTAGTAATATTGGTTTACTAAGTATTTAGTAATATTGGTTTACTACTGGCACTACTAAGTTGTTATACTACTAGCAGTACTAAGTATTTTCCACTAGCAGTACTAAGTAGTTAGTACTGCTAGCACTAACTAGTTTACTACGGGCAGTACTAAGTATTTTCCACTTGCAGTACTAAGTAGTTAGTACTGCTAGCACTAAGTAGTTAGTACTGCTAGCCGTGTAACTGTTGAAAAAACAGTTGTGAATGTTGGTTTTAACCAACGTTAACTGCTTAACTGTCATCTAGAATATGTTTTATAAACAGATTCATTAGTCTCATTAAATAGAACGAAAATACACATACAATTCCTTCATTGTTCTTAATTTATGATTCTTGTGCCTAGAACATAAATTGATATACTCCTTATATTATCCCGATAGAGATTTTGTGCAACCCAGGCATTGATAAGGGTCGAAATACTTTATACAGAAAGTGGACTTTTACACCATATAAGCGAGTTATCCAGGATTATCACACACCCCTAATTTATAACATAGAACACTATGCGTGCACTTTTATTTGTGTATAAAGAACCTTTGCATACTGCTTTGCAAAAACAGAGAACACCACCAAAGTTATAATCATACTCTTTCACCTTGGTTCTCCTTATCACTTCCATCATAAACTCTAAAACCCCAAGAAACCCTAACTAAGTTATTTAGTTTTTGGCTCTCCCTGTTGGTCGATCGCATTAAGGCAGTAAGTATAGGAGCGTGTTGTGATCATAAGGAGTGAAGGTAGTCATGGTTAGCAGATTGTTTGGGTGTTTAGTCTTTTGTATACGTGAAGGGTAATAAGCTACGTATATCCATCATCATTCGTGGGTCAAGTTTTTCACGTGTTCGTCCTTGAGTTTTTGTGAGCTAAATCATTCCTTGTTATTTATCTTTATTTTTCAATTCACATGTCAATAGTGGTGTGCTTGAATCTGTTAAAAACAAAACCCAACTTTTGTTCACATTGTGATGTAATTCGAACAACAATAAAACCCATATACAAACTTGACCGATAGAATTTCTGAGCTTATCATTCGTTAACATAGTATAGGAGTAGTGTTCATGCAAAATTTAAAATTCTAACACTTTATAACGAAGTGGGAAATAGACTCACAAATCTGTGATTTTATGCATATGTAAACTGCCATGTTGGGTCGACTTTAGGCCTTGTTTTGACCCACTTATGCTTAGACATAGAGTAAACAAATAGGGGCATTTTATATTGAACATGGTAGGCTTTATTTAGCAACTTGAATCATAAAAAATGATTAAGAAATGAGCCCGCAAACTGAGTCTCAAGTTAGTGCTATTGTCGCGTGTTCAACAGTTAATAATGTTGGAAGGTCGCGACACCACCACATTCACACCCATTTTTAACCCGCTTAATCACATCGAAACGTAAAACTTAATTAATAAAAGTTATAGTAGACCTAAAATAGTTCACAAATGTGTTTTTGGTTTGTCATAATATTAAGTAGACCTAAAGTTAGTACTGCTTCCATGTTTTTCGACCAAGTTAAAACTGTTGGCCGAATGCTCGACACCCCTTACTTTGGCCTCGTTTTTTGTCACTATAATAACTTCGAATTGCAAAACCTATAAAATATGAATTGTTGTACTCCTCGCTTAGTTTTCAAAAGTACTTTTGGTTTGTCATAATACTGAGTAATGAATTTGTAATTCGCGATCAAATCAGACGAAAGTCATCTAAAAAACCCAACCAAAATTATTGTTTTTTGCTTAAGCCTAGTCGTGACCCCCTTGTGTTTAGCTACGTTTTTAACATATTAAACGATATTTTTAGACAAAACTTAAATAACAAAAGTTATAGAAAACATGGCCTAGTTTTCAAAACGCCTTTTTGTTTATAATTTCATTAAGTGACGAGTCGAGAAATTGATTTCAAAACTCCGCGTTTGCTCCCTAAATTTTATACATAAAACTTAATTTTTAAATTCATATTGTAGTAACTTCGACCATTTGTTTAACACGTTTAGAGACCAAACCAAGTGTCAACTGAATTAGCTAGAAATGTACTTACGACCTAGTTTCTAAAATGTCCGACATTGTAATTCACACATTTAATGGTAATAGATTATGACCCGATATATTTGGCCAATTTTCATGAATAACCACATTTTAAACAAGTAATGTTTCACAAACTCAAGCACAATACTAAGGACAAGATTGCATGCATTGTAGTATATTAAATGATTAATAATATACGTATTATTATTTAGGTAGCGGATAATGTTGCTTTGTTTTCACGTGCACCATTTACCTTGCTCGCTCATATTCATTGCTACATCATTTTATCATTAAGGTGAGTTTATAGTCTCCATCTTACACTTTTCAATCATTTATCAAATCTCGGGGATGATATCATGTTTGGTTTACAAAATGGATGCAAGTACAATTTAATTCAAATATTACAAGTTTGCCTAAGTAGCTATAACCCACTATGCCCATCATCATGAACTGTTAATCACTAGATGGTAAGCGCAAATGTTATGAATAGATCTATTTGGGAATTAACATCCCCATTCCGGCAAGTAGCGCTTGCTAGTATTCCGGTTGAACAGAACGACGAACGCATACCATGTCGGACTCATAGATGTTACGGGTTGAACATCTACATTGGGCACATCATTTATATGTAGTTGATACATACATTGTTGAGCTTTAGTGTCATGAGCTTAGTGCATTTCGTAATATATTTTTTTGATATTCTAATTGTTACTCTTTACAAAGAAATCTTGCTATCCGCCTTATTTAATTTAGAGTAAACTGCAAAAATCATCCCTGTGGTTTGTAGTTTGTGGCACTAATCATCCCTAGCCAATACTATTGGCACTAATCATCCCTGAGTGGCAAAGGTTCAGCAAAAATCATCCTTATTGGGGATGATTTTTGCAAATAGTTTAACAAAAAGTTTTGCAAAAATCATCCCTTTAGGGATGATTTTTGCCAAAAGTTTCACCACTCAGGGATGATTAGTGCCAATAGTATCGGCTAGGGATGATTAATGCCACAAATTACAAACCACAGGGATGATTTTTGCAGTTTACTCTTTAATTTATAAACCTATAAATTCACCAAGATTACTGTTGGCGTTTTAAAACATGTTTTCTCAGGTACATAAGTGCTAGTTGCTAGCTTGATGTGCATTGGAGTCTAAACAATACAAGATTTCTTTTCAAATGACACTTGGAGGTCGTTCTCTCATGACTTGTGCAATGGTACTATGAAGTAATGCCATGGAAACATCATTTCCGATGCGACCTATTTTGAGGGTGTTACAGATTGGTATCAGAGCCAAGGTTATAGAGAACTAGGTTGCGTATTTTACCTAGACTATAACCGTTTTTAAACATTGCATCATACAAAAGTTTTTCAAAGGACATACATACATTACTTGTTTGCATCTAGTATACATGCTTACATAACATGCACCATTTTAGCATTAGTTGGTTATACTAAGTGCTTACATATGTTATATACGTGCTTACATGACATATATACATACAGAGAAAGATATACATATTTACATTTCCTTACGTATATCTTACATTTATTTATATAAGAGTTATTTATATAAATACTAGAACATTTCTTAAGGCAAGGTAGTACTATAAGCTCGTAGGTTCCAAACATTAGCAAACATTAATTTACCTTATAGGATACCATCATTCGTATATGCCATGAGGCATTTCATTTCATCATGTCACATATCCATTCATGCAATGAGTACATATTCACTGTTGCTTGTACAGGTTATGGATGCACACACTCTTCCTGTCTCTACTAAAAGGAATCTTGGAGATCTTATTGAGATCAGAGTGGATATTGTTCACCCTGCGCCCGTTGATGTTTTCCCTGCAGTGAACGTGGTGAGGACACTAGCCCAACACGAGGAGGCTATTCAAGGCATCCATAAGCACTTGCAAGGGGTGCCTATCAATGAGGAGATGAGTGCCTTGATATTTAGAATGGGCATGGCCGAGGAGGAGAATGCTTCCCTACACGGTAAGATTAAGACCATGGAGGCTTCCGATACAGTTACTCGCATGTAGGAGAAAAGGGCTCGTATGGAGTTGGAGTGATAGTTGACTTCAGTTCAGGAGGCCCTGCGACAAGACCAAGAGAACTTCAGGAAGCTCCAGGAGTTTGTGACCAGTCAGCTCGGACGTCACTCATAGATACATTGTTCTAGGAATTAGATATTAACTTGTATTGGAAGTTGTAGTATCAAAAAAACCATGTAGTCTTTTGGTAGGAAGAAATAATGAACCCAATTATCTATCAAATTTTGGTATTGTGAAAATTTCGTCAATCTTATTTCAACTCTCTACTTATTCGCATAAGCCACTTACTAAAATATTATGACTTTTTGAAACATTTTACTATCAAACGATAAACCATTTTACTATTATTAACAAATTATTTTACTATCTTAAGATATTTAACTATTGTCTTATAAACCATTGTTTGGTCATCTCTCAAATCATTTCGTTTTCCCCTTGTAAACTACCTTATTTTCTCATCTGGTAAATCATTTTCTCACGTGGTAAATCATTTTGACATTACTTTATACATAACACTATTTTGACGAAAATGAGCATCACATCATTAGACCTCAAATATACATAGCCTGATCACCTACGTATAATTCAGGAAAGTACCATGCCATGCAGAGAAGTAGTCACCTCAAAACTTTTGTCAAAATCAATTTTCTACGTACGCTCTTAAAGAGCAAAGTTTTGTGTGCGTATTCATAAAGCGTGTCGGTAACGAGAAACTTAGTTAATAATCATAATAATTAGATAGATCTTTACACCATCTTACTACATAGAGCCGACATCATCTCACACCAAATTCTAAGGGTCTTCTAGTATAAACATGGAGTTAAAAATATTAAGATGACAAATCTACTTAGCACATATTTGGAGGATTAAGACGAGTATCTACACCTCTTCATCAACACTATTCCGAAAGACAACTCGAGTTGAATTGCGGGACGCAATTCTTTTAACATGGGGAGACTGTAACAATTCACATTTTCGCGTCCTTTATGTCAATAAATATTCAACTAGTTATTTTAAACTTTTACGCGCTCACTTTTATTTTTCAACGTGTGGTTAAATCGCGTAAAGTAAAAGTCAACATTCAAAGTAAACGAGAATCAAACAAATAAAAGCTTACATCAAACAAGTGTTTTATTATCTTTACAAAAATAATCTATAACTTTTCACTTCTTATTTTTATTCGTTACGTAAAACGATTACTTTTTACGATAAATTACATCTTTGCATGCATACGCACCATTAACCCATCTATACTTCAACAAATACCCACCATTATACCAATACCCAAAAATTATAAAAACACTCACCCAAAAACAATGCTAGCCAAATATATATACATGCACATTCAAAATTAAATCAAGTAAATCCCACTACCTAATAAACTACATTATGTTTTACCCTACGGATAATTACTTTTGTATAATATTTGTTCAAGCCACTAAGACCATCACTTTTGTCTCCAAGGCATGTAAATGCACGGCAAGAATCTAGGAAAAGAAAGAAAGAACATGTGTATGCTTGTTTTTTAGATCACATCATTCTTACAACATGCCATACATCTCTTACACATTATTAAACAAGTATATCTATTAACCTATGGATCAAACACTAAAGCTTTCATGAATATCCAAGCCACACTTTTGTCTCCCCATGGTTGAGGAATTCGGCAGCCAACAAGGAACAAAGAAGAACAAGAATTAAATCAACATCAACCCCACTAAGTCATCCTCTACATAAACAATATTATTTATTATCCAACATATAAGCCCCAAACCCTTAACCATGGGATAACTAATCAAAAATATGTCTCCCATGCTTGCCATTTCATTCGGCTAGAAACAAGGCCCCAAATGCATGCTTAAGCTCTATCACTTCATGTCTTACACATAAGTACATGTTCTCCTACAACACTATACTCTTTCAAGACCTAGACTTAATATTTAAACACAAAAACCATACCTTAAACCCATTCAAACCGTATATCCCTTTCACAACCCCAATACCACTTGATAGTTCAGTAGATGGCTTACTTACACATGTTTAACTATATATAGAGGCCCTAAAGTAAGTATATCACACACACTTATTATTTCAAGAAAATAAAGCACAATACTCTCTTGCATCCAACTTTTCAAACCGTAATATGCAATTAGAAAAGATGTACATAAACCCATCTCACTATAACCCTAATAACCATTAGATAAAGCCCATGATCCCTTTTATAAAACTCCTTAAAACCCACATATTTTCTTGTTTTCTGCTTCACACGTAAACCACAACACTAAACCCCTTTTCATCACTATACCTTGACCATGTTAAGCCTCAAAAATCCCTTACCTTATTTGGATTACCATAAGAATGTGACCTCAAGGATAGAACACTATGCCTACACTTTTATTTATGTATAAAAAACCTTTGCATACTGCTTTGCAAAAACAGAGAACACCACCAAAGTTATAATCATAATCTTTCACCTTGGTTCTCCTTGTCCTTCCATTCCTAGTTTCGACTCACATACAACACACACAAACATTACACCATCACTTCCATCATAAACCCTAAAACTACAAGAAACCCTAACTAAGTTATTTAGTTTTTGGCTCTCCCTGTTGGTCGATCGCATTAAGGAAGCAAGTATAGGAGCGTGTTGTGATCATAAGGAGTGAAGGTAGTCACGGTTAGCAGATTGTTTGGGTGTTTAGTCTTTTGTATACGTGAAGGGTAATAAGCTATATCCATCATCATTAGTGGGTCATGTTTTTCACGCGTTCGTCCTTGAGTTTTTGTGAGCTAAATCATTCCTTGTTATTTATCTTTATTATGCAATTCATATGTCAATAGTGGTGTGCTTGAATGTGTTAAAAACGAAACCCAACGTTTGTTCACATTCTGATGTAATTCGAACAACAATAAAACCCGTATACAAACTTGACCGATAGAATTTCTGAGCGTATCATTCGTTAACCTAGTATAGGAGTAGTGTTCATGCAAAATTTAAGCTTCTAACGCCTTATAACGAAGTGGGAAATAGACTCACAAATCTGTGATTTTATGCATATGTAAACTGCCGTGTTGGGTCAACTTTAGGCCTTGTTTTGACTGACTTATGCTTAGATATAGAGTCAAAAAATTAGGGCATTTTATAGTCGACATGGTAGGCTTTATTTAGAAACTAGAATCATCAAAAACGATTGAGAAATGAGCCCGAAAACTGAGTCTCAAGTTAATGTAGTTGTCGCGTGTTCAACAGTTAATACTGTTGGAAGGTCGCGACACCACCACATTCACACCCATTTTTAACCCGCTTAATCACATCGAAAATATAAACATCGGCATTAAATAACAAGAACAATATAGAAAACTATCTTTACAAGTGTATTTATATACAATTACATAGACATTTAATTACAAACGTGACTTACACATGTAGTTTATAAACTAAACAAAAACTATTAGGTGGTGATCTAACTTAATAAATGCATTGTTGTATTATTATTCAAGTATACATTTTTATACGACCTATATTTAATTAGGTTGCATTCAGGTTAGTTGTGCCGACATATATTGATTGATCACTCATTCATTCACACCATCACTTAAGGTGAGTTTATTGTCCCCATCTTACTCTTTTCAATCATTTATCAAATCTCGGGGATGAGATCATGTTTGTTTTACAAAATGGATGTAAGTACATTTTAATTCAAATATTACGAATTTGCCTAAGTAGCTATAACCCATTATGCCCATCATCATGAACTGTTAATTACTGGATTGTAAGCGAGAATGTTATAAATAGATCTATTTGGAGTGACGCTCCCGTTCGGTCAAGTAGCACTTGCTAGTATTCCGTTTGAACGGAACGACGAACGTATACCATTTCGGATCATATAGATGTTACGGGTTGAACATCTACGATGGGCACCCTCATTTAAATGTACTTGATATACATTCATTGTTGAGCTTCAGTGTCATGAGCTTAGTGCATTTCGTAATACATTTTTGTGATATTGTAATTGCTACTCTATTACAGAGAAATCTTGCTATCCGTCTCATATAATTTATAAACCTATAAATTCACCAACATTATTGTTGACGTTTTAAAACATGTTTTCTCAGGTACTTAAGTACTAGGTGCTAGCTTGATGTGCATTGGAGTCTAAACAATACAAGATTACTTTTCAAACGACACTTAGAGGTCGTTCTCTCATGACTTGTGCAATTGTATTATGAAGTAATGCCTCCGAAACATCATTTCCGCTGCGACCCATTTTGGGGGTGTTACATCTTTTCCAATAACATTCCATGACTTCTTAAAGAAAGTTGAGGTAAATCCATCTGGACCTAGAGATTTATTATCTCCAATATCAAACATAGCCTCCTTAATCTCATTATCAGTAATCTCCTTGACCATGTTATAAGCATCATCATGACTGATCTTCTTCTGAAATAAATTTCTAACATCCAAATCATCACATTCATTCTCAGCTCCAAGGAACCTCTTAAAATGACTGACAAATTGCTCTGCCACATCATTCCCTTCAAACTTCTTACCTTTTTCATTGCATATACTTGTTATCTTGTTCATATTTGCTCTACTTTTTATTACCTTATGGAAAAAATTTATGTTTCTATCACCTTTGCTGATCCAATCTAACTTTGCCTGCTGCATCATGAAACTTTCCTCATCACCAACAGCTTCTAAATAAAGGGATAAACAATTAGCTCCCTCTTCTTTCAATTGATCATCATAAGGATTATTCTCCATCAAAACTTGAGCTCTTTTCAACTTATCTCTGCACTTCTCAATTTTCTCTTGCAGATTCCCATTCTTTCAGGCGAACCTTCTTAAAGGATACTTTAGCATTTTCAATTTTTTGACCACTTTAAACATATGGTGACCTTCAATTTCCTTATTCCATCCTTTTTCAATAATAGGAAGAAAGCCTTCTTTTTCCACACTCAAGTTTGGAAACCTAAAGCTTTTCTTTTTTTTATTTAAATATCTTGCAATACTCAAAACAGCTAGGCAATGGTGAGAAGTCATAAACGGCCTAAAATGGCCCATTGCACTATTAAACTCAGTCATAAATCTCTGATTTACCATAATTCTATCAAGTTTTTTCATAACACTAGATGTTGGCTTACTAGGGGATTTATACCAAGTAAAGAACATACCTAAACTATTAATGTCTTCTGCCTCCACTTCATTCAAGCAATCAATAAAATCCTGCATGTCTTCATTAATAGCAGATCATCCACTTGAATGTTCCTCAGTCTTTATAGTAACATTGAAGTCCCCAAGCAAACACCGTGGCTTCTCATTCACTATAATTTTAGCAGCATTGATTTCATTCTTTATGATCCTCCTTTCTTTCCCATTATTTGAAGCATACACAAAACTGCAAAAACACCTTTTTTTAATCTACTATTTCCAATAGACAGAACATACTTTGCTTTGTCATGTTCAGAACCATTAAAATCACCTTGTCTTTATCCCATCCCACTAGAATTCTACAACTATTCATACTATAAACAGAGTTAGATAACCAATTCCAATCTCCAAACCATTTTTTGCTAACCTCATTAATTTTATTAGGCTTGAGGTGTGTGTCAATGACTGCACAAACACTCAAACCTTATTCATACTTCTAATATTCCAATATGCTTGTTAGTGCAAATATTACGATATTTAATCTATATGATCTCTTTATGTTTTGGTGATAACAAACATGTAACCTGTAACACATAACGTAAAGTACGCAAGTTACTCATTAATCACAAATCATCAATGCATACATATCAACAACACTCTATGTCTCAAGTCTGCATCAACCCCGACATTTGTTTGCACCCGATGTAAATCACATAAGGTATGTACAAACAAATTAAACTTGTAGGATGATCAAAGAAAAATATTTTTTTCTTAACTATTACATTTCTACAAAAGTATTTTTCACAAAAATAAATAAACACAAAATACTCTTTAATAAAAGAAATGTTTTATTTAAATATAAAATTTAAAATCTGGTTTTTCCCCCAAAATGGAAGCTTCTATACCAGATACAACCTTCCCCACAAAAAGACAAAAAAGGGAGCGGAGTCTAGGCGGCGGCCCCCTTATAGGCCTGGCGGCCCCCTTATATATAAGGGACCGCCGGGACCGCCGTTGCCAGACTGTCAGCTTTCAGCTCCTATAAATAGTGGGTCATCTCCAACTGATTTCATAACCCTTTTGCACGAATTTCTCTCAGTTCTTTCTCTCTCTAGATCTCACTAAATCTCTCTAAATCTTTGATCATTTAACTTGTTTAATCTTGTTTAAATGTGATCCAATCTTCTACTCTTTCCTTCTTCCCTCAAGTGCAAGAGAAGAACTTCGGTCATCTTCAAGATCCGAAGTTATGTAGTCTAGTTAGTCCATTTGTAACATTTGTTACATATAGATCGAGTCAATGTCTTCTAATCTTTAGTAGTGTGTAGATCCAAATGATGTATATATTTGGATGGGTTGATTGTGGGTTGGTTAGTATTTTAGGCCTTAAAATACATTGGTGAAGTGGTAGATTGGTTCTAGCTAAGATTAGGACTCGACATTTAGCTTAGTGTCGAAAAATAATGTAAGCGACGCAGTTTATGTGTTTAGGCCATAAAACACAAGGTTTGTTATGTTGGGCCATAAAACATAACGGGTTTGGTTGTACCCGGAGAAGGACTCGACATCTAGCTTGGTGTCGGAAAATAATGTAAGCATGAGTATAAAGTTTTCTCCGTCGAAAGGGAGCTTGTTGATTAGTGAAGTAACTCTCGAGTTAGATACTCGAGGAGTAGAGTAGGGTGAAGAGGAGCTTCGTGACCGAGCCACTATAAATCACCGTGTCGGTTTGCATTTTCTTTTACCTTTTGCTTTACTTATTTCTTTACATTTACCGCTTTACTTTTATACTTGCATTGTGCTCATGATTGTGTGAATGATTGTGTAGATCTTGTTAGTTAAGATTGTGTAGCTCTTTGTGTCATATATTGTGAATGTGGTTATATTGTTAGAATATGCGTTAGCTATTGTAAACCTATTATCGCCACTTCTTATATTGCGTCCCTTCTCATATTGCGTCAAACTTGATTGGTGATTTGATACAAAAGATCTAGTCCAAAAACCTCTTCTGGAGGCGGTCCCATAAATCAGGCGGCCCCCATATATATATGGGACCGCCGGTAGAAGAGTGATGTAATTCTTGATCTTAAAGTTTTTAATGGAAACGTATTCACCCCCTCTACGGTTTCCATAATTGGTATCAGAGCCAGGTCGCTCTAGTTTTCAAAACAAATGGTTTTTAAAATAGAGTACGATCCATGTATCAAATTACCCATGAAGGGGGACTAAATATGGAAAGTGTTTTGTTGTTTGATTCGTACTAGTTTTGTTATTAAATATACTTCGTATACTAGCTTGAAGGAAAATTTTCTCAAAAGAACTTGGAAGTGTCAACTTATGTTTGTCTAAGTCGTAAGAGTAGAAATGATGTCTAAAACACGAAATTTATGTGCTGGAACAACTTTTTAAAGTCCTATGTTCTACAGTTAAGTTACAAAATGATTTTGAACAAAAAACGTGTTTTGGGGTCACTGGTGGCGGTCCCATAAATGTTCGGGCGGCCCCCAAATATATCTGGGGGCCGTCACCTTTATGGGGGCCGCCTGTCTGTTTCGTCAGTTTTTGGCAAACTTCGAAAAATCATATAAAATCAACCGTAAGTCCGTAGAAGTCGTGCCACCCGCCATTTCGAAGATAATCGAGTCTAGTTTCATTTAAAAATACTTCCAAGTCTTTATTCTAAACTTAAGTGAGTCAGAAATGCAAAATACTATATAGTGGTCAAAACTATATGTTTCGGTTTGACGTAAAACTTGTAGTTTACCTTTTCTTTCAAGTCGAGCATTACTAGTCAACTTATCCTTGAAAACATTGATATTGATTAATTTTTAAAATGGGGAGGAAACTATTTTTGTTTTCAAATAAAATCAAGCTATGTATACATCGTTATATCTAATACACAAAACGACGACGAATATCCTTATGTGTATGCTAGATGATTATGTGTGTTTAACTTTTGCTTCAACTCTGTTAATAGATATTAATAAGTAATCATTACTATTTGTAATTGAGCTAATTATATATCTAAACACATTTTCCATGTATGCTATTTGTATGTTACTAGTTTGTGCATTGCATATAGGCATAGATCACTATATTTACAAGTGTTACATAAACATCTTGTAGATTATTTTGAGTGTAGTAACCCATTTAGAAACGAGAGTTAAATAGTTTGTCAAGTGTGTGGAAAAATAATGTCCTAAGATAATATGTTAAAATCCGTCACTAAAATATTTCCAACACATTAACTCTCTTCCAACAAGATGTCTAAATCTTTTCATCGTCTTGCTTTGTTTGACCTTGGGTTGGTTAAACAAAAGAAAATATCATATTAATACATTAGTATTTAAGTAAAAGAAATTGTATTTTTTTGTTAAACTTTGCTTATGCTTGCATTGTTCTAACACACACACACACATAATTATATTCTTTTTATAAACATATAGTATTTTACAAAATATGTGTTTTGTATTAAAATGGTTAGAAAAATCATTCATACACTAATAAAATGTCAAAAACTATGCATACGATGCATAACAACAAATAGTTTTTCGTACAAGCAAAATATATGACAATCTTGAAGTAAGAAATTAACTTGTCATTATTCATCAACCTCACACTTACAACTAGTCTTAGGATTAATGGAACACACTATGAAAATCTTTATTTGTCTTCTTTTAAAAGAGTGTTCGTGAGGGTCAAGAAAGATTTCGAATATATATCAACTCATTATTCAAACTATGATTGATATTATTATCGAATCTAATTGACAAGTTTTTGAGTATGGACAAGAAATTGGATTCTTATTTGTCTAGCTTTGAGATTATATCAAAATGTAACAAGATATATTATCTTAAACCTACATACCCAATCACACTCGATTGATATGAAAATAACGACATCCTTTTTTAAGACGATAAGAATATGCATCGTATCATAACTCACACTTGTGTAGATGATGTCATATTGAGTCTACTTGTCCAATTGGTTGTGTTCCAAATATTTGGCAAATATATGCATAAAATACATAATGAAGTAGGATTGACGACTTGAATGTCTTGTCCAAAATATTCAAGTAAAACATGATCAAATGCACAACATATGTAACTTTGCTCAAACAATTCAAAAGCACAACTCAAAACTTAAATTCTCTTCTCATCAAAACTTTCTCTTACTTAACCAAATAAGTATAATATTTCTTCTTCACCAAATAAGAACCCTTTAACCATCTAAGGTTAGGACTAGGAATAATTGAACATATTCCTCAAACCAATATCGTGCTTTCTTTCAATAAGTGATCGTAAGAGGATTTCAAATATAAAGATGATTATTATTCAAACGATAATCAATCTCACTATTCAATCCAATTACAAATTTGGAATATGAACATGAAATCGAGATTAGGATTTATATACATCACAAAAATATCAATCAAATGACCATAGATATTTTTCCGTGTCTACATGTTTAACCATCATCGGTTATTACATGAAATCACGAAGTCGATTGCAAGACAACAAGATTAGTCATCAAATTGCAATTCACACTTGCAATGAAGATGTTTCATTGAGTCTAAAGTGTTCAAACGTTGTGTTATTAGCTATGGTCAAATTATGCATGCTAAAGTGTTCAAACGTTGTGTTATTGGCGACTTATGAATTTCCATCGGGAAACTCATAAGTACTCAAACTTGATAAGAAAGTCTTGGATGTCATTTCCAAAAACTCAAACCAAGAACCCTTATAACTTATATAAGCTTCTCCTAATAACCGAATTTCAACACCATTTCCCAAATAATAATAAAAAAATGATCCTTGCCTAAATTTGGCACTTCCACGGATCGATGGATCCTTCGTCCTAAATTCATCTTTGGTTTAGGTATATCCGCCCTATGGCATTTGACTTAAACATCTTCCTCTTGTAAATCTCTTGCTTAAAATTCTAACATAGATGTAACTAAA
>BQNB010055423.1:0-39114 GCA_026074375.1 Tanacetum coccineum
ATACCAATCACATAAAAGATGCATACCTTTTTGAAAAAAATAATATCATTGGTTTACACTTTACTTCTTTACATGTATCATTGATGCCAATGAACCAAGTTCATGACATTTAACCGGGCCTGTTTTAATTAAAGTTATTATTATTATTTATGTAGTGTTATCTTTTTTGGCAACTTCCAAAGTAGTCGTTTAATAAACAATTAAACATGAATCATCATCATTTGTATTATAAAGTTGCTTTCTTTTGTTATTGCATAATAGCTTTTCAACATTTTGACAAATATTGAGACGTCCCGATCAATTGGTGAAAGATGCTACATTTTTTATTAAAGATTTGCTATCCCTTGCATTGATCAACCTCTACCAAGTGACTTAATGTACGGGTGTGTTTGTTGAAACTAGCGTAGCAGTAGCAGTTTAATTTATAAAAGTGTTTGATAGAATAGTTTTAACTGTAATTTTAATGTGTAAAATGATGTAACGCTAAATGCTAAATGCTTATTCAAAGAGCATTGAGCAATTAATGTTTTTATAATTCTAAAATACTAAATGTTTTCTTCTAAACGAGCTTTATTAATAATAATGCTAAAAGCTAAACGCTAATTGCTCAAAAATGCTCTTAAAAGCTGTCTTCCAAACATATCCTACGACTAGTTATTCATTTTTTTATTTATTAAGATGTTTAACAAAATCTTTTAATTAATGGTAACAAAATATGGCAGATAGATATACGGAGTAATATTTTACTCGTACTAGTAGTTAGAAATAATGTGATAAAATATATATGGGAGACTTTAATTACGATACCATGCACAAATGATATGATTGCACGATAATTTCAAAATATAATAAAGATGGTTCCAAAAATAATGCATAAACAATTAACACTTGATAGTGAATGAATCAATGGGACTCAGGGTCAAATATAACTGGGTGCATAAATTTTATTTAACCGTAATATAATAAAACTAAAAAGTGAATTCATTAAAACAGTAAGACTAGAAACAAATTTCAATGGACTGGGTGCATTTATGATACATTTGGAAAAAATCGTTGTTTTCCTCAAAAATTAACACTACATCGAAAAAATCCATAGATGTCTCGGACACCCGCGGGACACCCCCTGGCTCGGTCACTAAATCAATTAATTTCTAAAGGTAGAAATTAAAACATACAGTTTCTTTTAAATTTTTTTGAACGGCGAAATTTTATTAAAACTAGGAAGGAGCTAGAACAAGAAAACAAATTACAAAATAATTAAATGGGGATTTTTAAGCCAAGCCTCCCATGTAAACATCATTTTACATCTATTTCTACAACAAAAAAAGGAAGAAGACACTATATCATCAATAATCGTCGAGCGCGAAGGAGGCTTATCATCAAAAAGGAGCCGGTTCCGAAATAACCAAATAGACCTCCAAGCAACATTAAAAATGCCTTCCAGAAGATTTTTACTATTGATATCCATTCTAAGATTTAAAAACCAATGATCCCAGTCTAAAAAAGAAGACCATTGTTGCCATTCCAATTCCCACCACCTGCATATATATTTCAAGACAGACTGAGCCAATTCACATCTAAAAAAAACGTGAGCAGCATCTTCCCTTGTGGAGCAGCAAATCGGACAATTATCGGACTCCAAACTAATACCTCTATGGATTAGATTAGATCTAGTTGGTAAACAGTCTCTTCTAGCTCTCCAAATAAAAATGTTGATTTTTATTGGAATGAATTTAACCCATCTCGTAGGCTCAGGCCACGAAGGCAGAAACAAGTCGTCTAGAGAATTCCGAATATCTTTGACGCTGAAAGAACCATCTCCGGAGATGCTACAAACCCATCGATCATGAGAATCAAAAAGAGAAACAGACTCCAAATATGTAACTAAATCGGACAGTTGTTGTTGCTCAATACCACTTCGCACACGTCTTCGAAAGGAATCAGAAACATTAGCAGCCAATTTATTAGCTACTGTTATTTGTTTATCTTGCTCAAGAGCAAAGATACGAGGAAAAGCATCACGAAAAGGAGAGTCTCCCTTCCAAACGTCCAACCAAAATCTAGTGGTACTCCCGTCACCAATGCGTTTAGAACAAAGAGACATGAAATCAAAACCCTTCGATTTTAACACCTGAACTTCCCTCACAATCGAGCACCAAGTAGAAGCCATGTGAACCGAATGTGAATCAATGTGAGAACCATAAATTGCTTGAATGACACGAGACCATAGAGACCCATCTTCAGAAACAAACCTCCAAACCCATTTGAGGAGCAAAGCCCGATTGAGGGCAAAAAAACTCGAAACTCCTAATCCTCCATTTTTCTTTGGTATTATGTATTTTCGAAAAACAACTTTGTGGTATACGAGTCGAAAGTTAAGAGAATGATTTTTCTTTGAATCGATTAAATTAGGTTTTATTTTACCAACATCTTCGTAAGATCGTATATTTTGGTAGGCCTCTCTTAAAATACTACTAATCTTATTCCTATTAGAGGATAAATAGGCCCAAGCCCGGTTTGTGTGCTTTTTTTTTATGACGGCTGCGGTATTACGGCGGTATTTTATGACGGAGGTTTGACTGGGTGGTATAAAATTAACGACCCAATTAGGTCTCAATATTATACCTGCTCATGATACCATGATAGACGATAGAAATCTCCGTAGGTATAACTTTATTATTAACCACTATTTATAATAGTGAAACCCTAATACCTTAAATCCACAAACCGGGCTTAGGCTTATTTATCCTCTAATAATTCCATCCTTGCCTCGAAAGAATTCTGAAGATGGCAAGGCAACATGCAAGTTTAGCTTTGCCTTCATAAACTTATTACAATAATAAGTTATTGACGTGAATTATACATTATAATATTTGTAGCAAATAGCATGACATACATCAATTTTATTTTTATATATATATATATCATTGAGTTTAGAAAAATATAAATCAGTAGCTACAAGACATGCTGATATTATTATTTCTTTATAAACGACAAACTAGATCTCATATATCATACACTTTGGTTTCAAGTGCGAACCCAAGACATAAAACAAAACAAAAATTCCGACAAATTTCGAAGTACATAAAAGAATATTTAATATCGTCATCAACAAATTGATATACCTTTAAAAGAATCAGCTAGAAAAACATCCGCATATTAATTTATCAGCTCAGGTACTTATGTATAATGACAATCTAGTAGTTAATTCAGCACGCTTAATTAGAAAAAAACCGAACATTTTTTAGTACGTCAATCATGACTACACGCTCATAGTAGTTATGAATTACGTACGTAATTTTATTCATTCAAATTAAAAACTTTCATATTAACGGTATATATGTTCGACAATGTTAATATCTTGAAACTTAAAATAACAATAAGTATTTAATTGAATAATTCTTAACAATTGTATTGAAAGTTTAAATGGCGCGAATGGCCTTCTTCAGCATAACTTGTAATAGTATTTTGTGCATCGTGTTATTCAGGATTATACTTTTTTCATTACTTAAATGGGCATTAACATATACGGATTTATCTATACAACTTCGATATAGGGGTGTTGTCATTTCAATCGACACATTGCCGGTTTGGGTTGACGATCAAGGAAACAGAGGTACACATCTTTGTTTTTTTTTTGGAACGGACAAATTGATATTATTTAAGAAAACTAACAAGGAGCTTTAGAAATTACAAGGATATGGATATAGGACATTTCATCAAGAAATCCATCATATTGTTTTTACTTGTATTGGAACACCAAGTAAAAGAGTACGAAACATTATCATCAAAAAGAAGTTCCTAGCGGATGAGAAGATCCAAAAAGCACTTGTTGCGGAATTTCCAAATCATCCACCAACATAACATAAAGACCCCCTTCTAGCATTTCCTTGTGTTTTTAGAAAACGAGTAGTGTTTGAACCAAGCAATCCTTTCTTCGTAACAAGAAAAAACTGGAATATCAATTTTCCACCATCGTAGCAATTTTAGCCCATAAAGTCCGAAGATAAATTACATAGAGTAGAAAAGTATGCGAGCATGATTCTCAGCTTAAACCACAATATTGGGCATCATAATAGAAGGAATATCATCCACGAAGTGAAAGGTTATTAAGTCTCGTGGGGAGCTTATCCAACAAACGTTCACGCTAAAAATATTTACTGTTTTGGAACACTTCTCACCCAGCTAGTAAAGTCACCAACAAAAAGGTAAAGAATATCATCATATATGTTCTAGACGAGTGTACCGGAATAACTCACCAAGAAGATCAAGAAGCTTTGCCATCGATCATTGGAAGGAGATAAAGATATAGACCCAACAAGTTCAACTAGATGGTGAAGCTGCTCTTCTTCCACCCCTCCACGGGGGTTTCTACGAAAAGAAGCAACAAACGAAGCATCAATGAGTTTATCTGCAACCGTAATACCTTTTTTGAGCTCCAACGCATATAAACGAGGAAAAAATTCTCGCTAAGGGGGACATCATTAATCCAACAATTTCCAAAAGAGAGATGTTCGCACCGTTTCCCACTTTCTTTTTCAAAGCGACAAGAAGGTATACCTTTTGCGGACAAAGAATTTGTGCTCTTTCAAGATACATTTCCAAGGGATAAACTGGAAACCGAAACCGCTTGCTCTGTGAACAAAAGTGGAACGAGTGCCTTAAAACAGCAATATGACGATGCACAAAGGGATGCATCCTGCGTAAAGAAACTCCAAACCCATTATAATAATAAGTATCTATTAGCGCAAATGAAGTGGGACACACCTTAGCCATCTCTTTTTGTGTAGATGCCAAATTTGTTCCAAACTAATCATAGAGAATCTCTTTTCATTTAATCTCGGCACATTAAAAAAATTTCTGCGAAGGGATTCACGTCATGAAGGGAACACCAAATGAGCTTTATAAAGGCCGACATTATGAGAAGAGGCAAGGACGTAAGTGGACAGACTTGATTAAGTAGACGTCCACCAACGGAAGGTCTTATTTTCCAATTTTGATATTTGTTTTGAAACCTTACCAATTATCTCATCCCAAGCCTTTCTCCTAGAAGGAGACATCCCAACCTTGACACCAAGATAAGAGAACGGAGTGGAAAAAGTAGAACACCCAATAATGTTAGCTGCCGCAAGAACTTCCTCATTAGAGACTCCAATGCCCATGAGTTTACTCTTAAGAATATTGATTTGAAGACCCGAAGCCAAAAGGAACACATCTTTGTGAAGTGTGTTGTTGCGAAAACCACATGGTTTGAGATCCTTAAGTAGTGGAACATGTAATATACTCGTATTGATAACCTTAATGATGTTTTTACTATTGCCGGTTGTATCAACTTACCAACTTGTCACATTTTTTGATGCCGTTGTCCAAACCATGTTTTGGATCTTATGGCGTCTTCGAAATGAGGCTACCTTCATGTTAGCCTCAAAATATTGAGTCAGGCAACTGAAGTAAAAGTCACTATTAAATATGACGGATCTTTACGTTTATATAACTTTGTAATCTATGTAATAGGCTAGTCGGGATCACGGGCTCGAGGTTTAATCTAACCTTGTATGTGTTTCGGGGCAAAAATATGTCCTTTCACAGTGTCCTTGGCCGGTAGGTAATATTGTGTTCTCCTAACATGACGCTCCATTTTTGTAACCTTCCTGCCACGTCGAGACGCGACATTATCTGCTTGATAGGTTGGTCAGTAATAACTGCAATGGGATGTGCATGGAAATACCTCCGCAATCTTTTAGCGGTGAAAACCAGTGATAGGACTAACTTTTCCATTGGGGAATAGTTTAGTTCGGGACCCTATAAAGCGCGGCTTACGAAGTAGACTGGCGTCTGAACCGTGTCTCTTTCAGTCATCAAGACCGCGCTAATAGCTCCATGAGAGGCGGCCAAGTATACAATCAATTCTTCATTAGGTTTTGGTGCTACCAGCAGGGGTAACTCCGACAAGTGCTGTTTTAGCTGCATGAAGGCTTGTTCCGCTTCTGGAGTCCAATGGAAGTTACTCTTTTTAATGCACTTCTTTAAGGTGTTATAACATATAGGGCAAGGACTTTTCCGCTGACTTGGAGAGGAACCTGTTCAGACTAGCCAACTTCCCATTGAGGCTTTGGACCTCTTTGATTGTCCGTGGGGAAGGGAGTTGTAGCACAACTTCTGTTTTATCAGGGCACGGTTTTATTCCTTCCGGGCTAATCATGTACCCCAAGAACATTCCTTCTCTTGCCCCAAACGTACATTTTTTGGGGTTGAGCTTCATGTTGATTCTTCGTAACGTCCGGAACGTTTCATTAATGTCTCTTATCATCTCCTCTTCCGTGTGACTTTTAATAACTAAGTCATCAACATATACTTCCATGTTCCGACCAACTTGGCTATCGAAAGCTTTGTCCACCAGTCGCTGGTATGTGGCACCAGCGTTCTTGAGGCCGAAGGGCATTTTTGTATAGCAATATACACCTTGGCTGGTATGGAAGGCCGTTTTTTCTTCGTCTGACTCCGCCATCTGTATCTGGTGATAGCCCTTGTAAGCGTCCAAGAAACACTTAAAGGGGTAGCCGCAGAGAGATTCGACTTTCCAGTCTATTTCAGGAAGGGGGTAACAATCCTGCGGGCAGGCCTTGTTTAAGTCCGTGAAATCTACGCACATTCTCCAGCTACCGTCATGCTTTTTTACCATGACTGGATTAGACAGCCAGTCGTGATAATAAACTTCTCTCATGATACCCGCTTCTACTAGTTTCTGCACCTCCGCTTGGATCGCCTTTGAACGTTCTGGGGCCTGCCCTATTTTCTTCTGTCGAACAGGCGAATATCCTTCTCGGATATTGAGTCGATGTTCAGCTACCGATCGTGGTACTCCTGTCATGTCAGACGGTTGCCACGCAAATATATCCAAGTTTTTCTTTAGGAGCGAGCACAGTTTCGTCCGTCCTTCTGTGGATAGCGTTCCTCCGATTGCGACCTCCTGATCGGGGAAGTTTGGATGTAGAGCTATTTTGAAATTTTTAGGGCGAACTTCGGCTTCTGTGGGTACCTCCTTAGATGATGTGATCACTATTGTACACTCAGCAGGTATCAAGATAGTACTACGGATAGTGACTATTCCTTCGTTGGCGAGGAACTTAAGCATCCCATGAGTCGTAGATGGTACTGCTTGGATTTCCCGTATTCTAGGTCTTCTAATGATACCGTTGTATGGCGATAGTGACCTCACGATCATGAAATTCATCCATGCTTTTGTAGAGTGGTCTGCGTCCCCTATTGTTACCAAGAGCCTAAGTTGTCCCAGTGGCCATATGATTTCTCCATTTGGTTCTTGATTTCCGGTCGGAGCTGGTTGAAGCAGTGCTCATAGAGTATTTCCGTAGAGGAACCTTCGTCTATGTACATACGGTGGATCATGTATCCACCAATTTCTGCTTCTATGACAAGCGGACCTTCGGTCCCATCGCTGTTAGCCAGTGGTAGGAACGTAATTTCGCTGCCTCGGGCAAAGCTTTGGGTCAATTTTTGCCTTGTCATTCTCTGCCACGGTTGTATCATATAAATTGCTAGGGATTTGTCTTTAGTCGGGGCTTCATTCTTTCCATTCTTTGTTTGATCTCGACCCTGCTTAATTTCTTTTATCAAGTGCGAGAGTTTCCCTGCTCGCACCAATTCTTCAATATGCTTCTTTAACTTCATGCACTCGTCCGTGCTATGCCCTTTATCGTTGTGGAAATCGCAAAACTTGTTGCTGCTTCTTTTTTTGCCGGGGTTACCATGGGCGGTGGTGGCTTGAACTTTCCTGCTTCGGCCGCGAGGATTTCTTTGGGCGTTCTGGTGAGGGGGTAAACTTGTTAGACCCCCGTCCTTCCCTTGACTGACCTCGGAAGTCAGATCTTCGCTCGGAGGCGTGCCTCTTTTACTGATCTTGTGATTTCCACGACAAGTGACCTTTCTTCTTGGAAGCGGCCGCAACTTCTCCTCGTATGAAGGCAGTGGTGACTGTCATCATTTCTTCCATGGTCTTTGGAACGTGTTCGTTGAGACGTTTTGTTAGTTCGGGGTTGTTGACCCCATGCATGAACCCGGAGATCCGCATGCATTCGGGGGCTCCCTTCATGCGCCCGGTTTTAACTTTGAACCGTTCTATGAAATCCTCAATTGTCTCCCCGTCCCTCTGCTTAATGTTGTGAATTTACACCGGATTTTTTACATACTTCTTCTGCTGCATGAAATATGCTAGGAAGGCCGCTTTGAGACCCTTGTACCCGTCTATGCTTTCTGGAGGTAGTTCATCAAACCAGACCCTCGCAGCCCCTATTAAGGTAGAATTAAACATGTGACACCATGTAGGCATCGCCCAACGTTCTACCTGTGCCGCGGCTTGGAAGATTTTCAAGTGGTCTTCGGGGTCTCCGGTTCCGTCATAAGTATTCACATTATTGGGCATGCGAGTCTTCCACAAACTTTTGTTGTTGCGGATTCGCGGCGTGAACGGATCCACGTCCTCGCAGGTCCAGGGTACGGCCAAATCGTCTTCATCTACCAGGTTACGCCTTTTCGTTCTTGACTTCCAGTGTCCTCCGTTACTGGTGTTGCTTTCTGATGATGGGGATGCACTTTCCCTACATCTTTTTACGCTGCGGAATCGATCTTCGTCATGAGATCGATCTCTATACTTGGTCCTGGTCCCCCGAGAGTAAGTATCGCCATACGATTCTTCGACGCCCCGGAAGCGGTCTTTAATTCGGGGGTGTTCCCTACTGAGGGAATGACCTCTACTGTGAGAGAGGTCTCTCGAGTCTGTCCTGCTTGGCCCGGATTTTGTTGCACTTGGCGAGTAGGTATCACTGAGTCTCTCGTGCACGCTTTTCCTTCGGTGGCTCAAGCGGTTAAACACGTTCCTGTCATCGCGCTTCTCGCGCCCGCGTGTCCGGGATATCCCAGGGTGGAATCTTGTAGGCGAGTTTTCTGCCCTTGAGTTTAAGGAGTTCTCCCTTTCTCTTCGGGTTTTCTTGGGGTTTTCTCCAAAGTTTAGTCTGGTTTGGACTTCTTTTCGCTTGTCACGCCGTGCCTTCTCCATAATGATCGACATGATGTCTTCGTAGTGTTCTTCGCAGAAATCTAGGATGTTCACCCTGGATGCGGCGTCTGGCGCCTTTTCATTGTTTGCATTTTTTGTGACAGTGGTCACAATGGGAGTTGCATTAGCCATCGCGCTCATTCTGATGAGAGTAATTCCTAGTGTTGGGTCCCACGGATGGCGCCAACTTGTTGATACAAAAGTTAGGTTGGGTCTAGTTTGATCCGAATAGGCTGCTATTCGGGTATAGAGTGCCTCGTTCTTGTACCAAGTGAATTCGTTGAAGGACCCTGCACAAGGAAATAAACACCGTTAACCTTATCGTGGGAGCGGATCCCACGATTAGACTCTGGCGTGAGAGTAAGTATATGATTTTGAGAGAGTAATTGAGTGTAATTAGGGTTTGTTGGATACCTGTATTGATGCTAATTACGCTCCTTTTATAGGCCGAATACCTCTTAGGGTTTCCGTATCTTTCGGCCCAAGATGCGGACGATATTGTAGGGATTCGTAATTATCCTACATGATTTAAATAAGTAAAGGATATCTTCTTATTTAATTAGATTATCCTTTCCTAAAGATAACTTGTAAAGATGCTGCGGTCACGGTCATTTGTGCCGCTAGCCGCGACCCGTAGATCCAGGAGGCCGTGACCGCGAGTCATGGGCCGCGGGCCCATTATCAGCTACTGAGTCCATTAGTATGAGTGGGCCGGGTCGGTCCATACTATACGTCATCACTTACACAATCTTATATAACTCACTTTATTCACATAATAATTCTTTATAAGTTTATAAAAAAAATAAAAAAATAAGAAAAGATATAAAGATATAAAAAATATAAAAAAAAGAGTAAAGGTAAATAATAAATAAAGTTATTATTCACTTTTACCCTTACCCTTTTAACTTAAGTAAGTTTTTGGTAAATTGTTTTTGACTTTTTGTCTTGTTGTTTGATAATAAGCATACACTTGCGAGAGCATCTCTAATTTTGTACTCTAGCATATTAAATACGCTAAAAGTCGGTGTTTGCCTGCCGAAAGTGCAAAGGATGGCCTAAAACAGATCTCACTGGTCTTTGGTCGATTTTACACGCTTGGTTCGTTGTTTTTAATTTATGCCTATGCATTCGTGGATCCAACATTTTTTATATACCATATCTGGATTAAAAAAAAAGTATAAAATTTTGATTTGGTTATGATTTTCACTGGCATTGTATGTATAAACCTTTTTCTTAATGAAGTTCAACATTTGGACGATAGAGTTCTGCAAAATCTCTCGATAGGATGTCTAAGATATCAGATTTGTCCCAACTTACTACAAGAGCCAATGATTCACGAGTTTATTTTGATCGATAAACTGTATCATCTCTCCAAGAGCAACTAACTAGTAGGCTAAACTTTCACGTTTTGCATGTTTTGCTTATTTTGCTTGCATGGATTTACTTTCCACTTGAGTTTACCTGATCTTTGTGAAGTAATGATTGTGATAAACAATAGTATTAGGCTTTGGCGACAAATCGATCAAAAACAATTGACTTTGCTCAATAAATTAAAACATAAGAAACGACCAAATACTTATAGAACTACAGGTACATAACAATATATTGCGCTTGATGCAATAATGATAAAAATACAAATTCATTTTATAAACTTTTGAATTCAGACATTCAGTGCGATTGAAAAGTGATCGATAAGATTGAGGTATTTATTCTTTTACTTGTTGTTCTAGATACAGTATTTCAAGCACGTGCTTGTTCTGGTTTAACAAAGCCTGTGCTTTTTTAAACACTTTCTCTAATCAAATTAATTAGTGTTATTTCTGCATTAACAAATCAAAAGTTACTAGAAAGCAAATTTTTTATAAATTTTAGTGACTTAACTAAGTTAATAAAAAGATTAGTAAACTACACCATATGCACCACATGCTTCTATAATAAATTAATAATAGTACTTGCAGCCAAAGGAAGTTTGGTTATACTTTGGATTAAGACGTACACTGAACTAAAGAGTCTTGATTTATGTAGAAATTTATTTTCAAATACAAATATTAAGTTCAATGTTTAATAAAAAGTTGTATACTTGATAGTGGTGTAATCACCAATCTTTTCAGTTTATGGTGGCTTACAACTTCAATTCATTTTTGCCAGTAATACTATCTTAAATTGAAATTTTGTTAACTTATTGCTTTTATCCGAAACTACTCTCTTTACCATTTTGTTGATTTATTATTAGTTTGATAGGTCATTTTTTACACTTTTGTTAATGCCATAACAATGCTTAGGAAGTGTAAGTTTTTTTTATTTATAAAAATCATGTATACTCTATAACTTTATCAAGTTAACATACATGCTGCGCGCGTCGACTCATAACTAATATCATTTGAATCGTTAACCACAAATTACTTTTATGTCAAGTTAAATGTTCATATGTGTAACATGCAATGTTAGTTTGCAGAATGCGTAACTTGATATTATTATAATCATGGATTCATGGTAATCGCGGTTTATTAAAAAAAAAAGAGAGAGACACTATGTAACAATCGACATCCTTCAATCAATCAATTTCACTTTCTTGCTGAATACATACTCAACCAAATTAATTTATGGTGATACTGAATGACGATTTCAACAATCATTAGTACTGAATCATGTCTGCCGAAGCCAAAATAGGCTGATTAGCATAATACGAGTTATCCATAAACTCATCAATAAACTCAGCGCCATATGGCTCATCCGCAAGCACAGGCTGGTTCATAACCGCGATGATCTGATTAAGCGACTCCAACCTGTGCCCAAGCTCCACCACCCGGGCCCTCAAAACCGAGTTCTCTGCCTCTACGTTGCCATAATGCTGCATGGTAATGCTGACGTCACCCATAACTCGGTTATTCTCATTCCTGAGTTGACTCACCTGAGTTAAGAGATCATCCATATGCTTTTGCTTCCTCATTCTTGATCTCCTTGCTGATTCACGATTCGATACCATTCGTTTCGTCTTCCTCTCATTAACTAATTGGTCACTTGATGATGTTGTTGCACCACTAGAAGAACCCATCATTTTAGTACTTATATTTTATTATGGAAGGAAAAGATCAAATTAACGAAAATGTGAAAACAGTACAAAATTATAGAAAAGTTCGAGTGTGAAGTTAACTAAAATAACTACAACCCAGATCGTAATTAACCTTCAAATTTATTATTATTAAGAATGATTTAATTGAGTGTTTATATATTTTAGATCTAATTATGAAATATAATAAAACCAGTAAAGAAAGACAACTGAGAAAGATTGAACTAAATGAGTCCTACGCCAATATGTAGAATTTATCATACAACTAGATAGATATAGTTCATCAAGAATTTGAGACATGTATTTCGAACATTACTAATAACATCAATGATTGATGAAAAAGAATGGTTTTCGAAACCTTGACTTTGCAAACAAACCAAAAAAACCAAATAGGGGAAATAAAATTGTGGGTGCATGGGTGAGAGAGACTATTGGATATTGATAGATGACTTGGATGGAAGGTTAAGCGCTTGAAACAGATGCGTTCGAAAAAGATATTGTGGGGGGGGGGGTTGAAGGGGGGGTGGGGGGGGGGAATAACATCAATGATTGATGAAAAAGAATGGTTTTCGAAACCTTGACTTTGCAAACAAACCAAAAAACCAAATAATAAAATTGCTTAGAGAATTTTTGTTGATGATGATGTTAAGGAGTAAGAGGATATTTGTGGAAGAGAGGGGGAAGAGGCTATGAAGGAATTATGGGTTGTATTTATAGGAAAAACTTGGTGTATCAAGTTGCAAAAAAGGTGCTTTTGTAGATATTTTTTTTGTAAAAAATTTATTCTTTTGTTTGAAATATAGAAAAAAAAAATGTGTGTGTTATTAAAATGATTTTTAAAATTTGATTAGAAATTAAAATAAAAACTTGAGACAACAAAATCAAGGATATTGTATTTATTTAGAAAGATCAAGTGCCACATTTTATATTCATTTTGATGGTTCAGTGTGTGCTTCAATTTGTATGAACTCTTGTGGCCTCATGGATTAATTTTGCATACTTGGTGAGCTAAATGACATTAACAAACTTGGTGTTCGTTGTTTGAGTTCTTTCTAAGATTGTAATTAGCTAGTAATTGCGTTGGTTTAAGGAGACGCATTTTCTAATTGCGCACTGAGAGAGTGATTTCAAATAGATCATTATAACACGTTACTAATAAGAGTGCTGCAACAATTCGACGAGAAAACAAAATCAATTGTAAAATGTTACAAGCATACAATATCAACATAAAATGGCCGATCGTGTGACAACTACGTGTGTCGCGTTTTGCTCTTTCTCTTGTTTATCATATTTTGCTGTCCTAGGTCTAGGTGTGTAAAAATTATACAATCTGTTTGCCAAAAGATAACATAGTTTCAACTATAGTTTGAAATATGCAAGAAAGGCTAGCATGAATAGGTATTAATTAATTCAAGCAACATTCTCAATATCTCATCTTAGGTTGATTTAGTCAAAGAGTGGGTTAATTTGAACATGTTTAACAAAAGGGCCCAACAAGGTCAATTTCATGGTCTATTAAGGGGTCAAAGCAGTAAACCATTTTCCAAATTTTCAAATACAAAGTATTAACTCAAGACTCAAGACAACGATAATTTACTCATCTTAGTTATTGGGAAAAAGAACTGTTTTCAAAGGTTAAAATTTTTTTGGTCAGTACAAGAAAAAATGGAAAAAAGTGTTCTTCTTATGCCTATACTTTATTTTAAATTGCTTTAGCCATGTATTTTCCTTTGCTTCTTCATTGATCAAAAGTGCCACAAGAAAATATTTTTATGAAACGAATTTCATCATCTTTGATATGCCACAAAAAAATAACTTGTACTTTACTCAGACCTCCATTTCACGTCGAGTGAGAGGCGGAAAAGTTTGAAGGCGTTGGCAGACCCTAAATCACAAGCTTTTCACAAGTTTTCTGATCAAGCAATGTTATATAGACACAGAATAGAAGCGAGAATCGGGGCCAAGATAGTCAAACTGATCCACGGGGCCATGAATAACGTGTACTGACGTTTCGCAAAGGGGAAAATGGAAATCACCCCGCTCTATGCATATTCTAAAGGCAATGCATTGATTAGCATGAACACTGAACTGAACTAGCTAGTTTGCTTTAACAAATATGTTTAAAACACTTAATTAAACCATATAATGTAAATTTATATGCTTTTATACCAAAAGAACAATTATACTAATCTGAGCGTGCACCATCCATAAGTTTCCACGGATATATGTGTCAACTTTTATACGCATTTGATAGATGTACATTTTTTATTAACACTCGTTTCAATCATTCATCATGATACAATGCATCTGCACCTACCAAATCTTGTTTTTACTGGAACACCATATCTTTATATATACTTTTTGTAGTGAGTAAATGAGTATTGACTAAGGATTGTCGACCAGCCCAATCTTTTTAGAATATCCTTTTTGTAGTTTATCATTTTATGGTTTGCAGAAAAACGTAGAAACATAAATAAATGTATTGACATACCGAGCTAAGCTTTACTACAATTTTAGATGAATGCTTAATTGCATACAACACTAACATCCACCAAGAAAATTGTATATGAAGTTACAGTTTAGACTTAATATAATATGATAAAAAAATTAAAAAAAAGAGAAATAAGTATGACCACACGTCGGGATACTTCGACGTGATATAAATACATTCATAATCTTTTAAATGCACCACAATATACCTTTTTAACTAAAAATTATATGCATATATATGCACTTCATCAAGCGAATCCTATGTACTTTTTGTCATTTATGGGTCAAATTTGTTGTTAGTATAACTTTGCATCATTTTCACTTGAAAACACTTTCAAAACTAATGAGATATATCTAAATGAATAGAAATGCATTTATTTTAAGTCGATGCAATGTGCAATTATAATTATTTCTCATCTTTTTTATTTTAAGTTTTCTTCTCACTAATACCTTCTACAATTCGTTTTCGTGTTTCTTTATGAATATCAGAAACTTTATACCATAAATCCCGGAAAATAGTAACGCATGACAAACTGATTTTTATTTTTGAAAAACTTTCTATGTTTCTATGTAATTTAAGTCAAATTTTCTTCTCTCTTTTAATCGTAAAACATGAACGGGCCAATATAGTGTTTATTGGACGATGAAATAGAACCCTTATGTGCAATTGACTAAAACTGAAAAAGATTTGGAGCACATTTTCTTTGTATGATATAAGAATAAACATGTACGGTTTTATTAGAAATGATTGAGTTTACTTGCACATATTAATGGACTAGTTAAGCATGCATGTATAAATGTATTAAGAACACAATATCGGACCGGATACATATAGAAAATTGCAAGATTATGTATAAAAATTAACAGTACGGATCAAAATTTCATGAGATCCGTTACGTACCGCGAGACACCCTTAATTCCACCAAGTCATATATAGATAAACCTATAATGTCATGTTCAAACTACAAAGGAAAACATAGCCTTTTTTATGATTACGAAATGTAAGAGGGCTTAAGTTCAATTTTGTTGGCCAAGTCAACATGTCCAAAGAATGGAAGAGTTTACCGGCTTTTTGTTTGCTTGGTGAGCACAAATCCAATAAGCCATCAAGATATCAAAAACCATAATTTAAAACTTTAAAAAAAATAACAATAAAAATAATAACTACAGGCTGTTACATATAAAAAGATCATGACATGATTTCTTAACCTACTTGAAACGTTGCCCATAATTTTTAAACAAGTAATTAAATTAATATTTACAACTAATATAAAAAAATAATACATTGAAACCGAAGTTAAATATAAAATGCCACAGCTTTGTAATCATTTTTAATATAAGAATTACATATACAAAATTTACCAAAGCTTAAAGACTAAAACTATAGCGTCTTAATCATCGTTCCAATCCCAAATGACCTGTCACAAAAATACACATTAAAAAAAAAATATTCTAGAACGGCAAGTTAATAGTTAGTGATTTCAGCCCACAGTGACATCCAATTGAGCAGTATGAAAGACTCAAACCTTCGCTTTAAGGGATAAACCTCACTCCTTTTTCCGCTCTAGAAGGACCCAAAAATACACATTAAGAACACATAAAACAAAGACACGAAAGAAAAAAACACATACACATAGTGGCGGCTTGCCGTAGAATGAAAAAAGAAAAGAGGAGAAAAATTGCTCGCTTCTGTACATATACTGTAACGTCGCCTCACGGCGTCTACACCGGTGTGGTAACGCCGAAGTGATTGTGACAACTTCAAGCGATAATAGATCGCGCGTACTTTTACAAACCGCTAGCATGCATGCATTGAATACTATCTTGATTTCTTATCAAAATCTATCATAAAAATTAAAGTTACCATAAATATATTAATTTTTTTACTCATCAATTCAGTTGATTTAATCATCACTAAACCATCGACCAAAAGCCACCAAATTTAGGTAAATGTCTAATTTTCCACACGAGGGATTTGACATGTATGCTTTAAGTCCAATCCATGGAAAAAGGACCTTTTTTTTCTTTCTCAAATGCTTTCAATAATGTTAATGCTAAGAATTGTCAAATTTGTTGTCTACTTAAGTTAGATAAATTTTATGCACTCTTAACGTATTACTCTGAACTGCTTTCATTTTAAAATAAAATATTACATTGAACCATGCATTATTAATACAATTTAAAGAAGATAACTTTAGTTTTTCAAGAAAATGACTTATATATATTGATTTATATGTTTTGTTTATTTACAAAATATTTGTGGGCTTTATTCTTGATTAATTACTTTCTTCTTCTTCTTCTTTTTTTTAAATCAATCTTCACTGTATGTAATATCAAGTAGTAGTATGTTTGTTGTAACGTTAACAACTTAATTAGTGTAGACACTTTTTTGAAAGAACGTCAAGCACACATGATTATATTGGCTACTTATGACATTTAAGACTATAAGTTGCTGTTAAAATGTGTAGAAATGCATATTTATGCGCTGGAAGTGTAGAAGACTGTCGATGTGGCTTCTAAACTGTCACAGGTGAACTTGACCTGGTCTTTTCGTCGTGCTCCTAGAAGCGGAGTGGAACAAGATCAGTTGACGGATTGGACGACTTACGTTGGAAGGTGTTGTTCTTGGTGTACGACTGAAATGTGGTATGGTCGCATTGATGGTTCGGGTGAGTTCTCGGTTAGCTTTCGGCTAGGAAAGGCTATTGATGATAACAGGTTTCCGGAGAGTGTCTTACTCAATTCGATGGATAAAAAGCGGTGCCAATCAAGGTTACTATTCATGCGTGGAAGGTGAGAATGAAGTGTTTGCCTTGCTCCGTTCTTAATATATCCGGAGAGGTAATAGATATTCCGTCTATTCTTTGTCCCTGTTGGTGGTAGCGGTCACGGAAATCGTCAAGTCATTTATTTTTTGATTGCCTTGTTGCGAAATATAATTTTCGCAAGATTTGCCGTTGGTGGGAGGTGGATTTCATGGAAGTGCATACGTTCGATGAATGTGTTTTTTGGATCGTAAATCTTCGGATTCCTATCAAAACATAAAAAGGTTGTTAGAAGGGGGTGGTGTTTTGGGTTGGGTGGTAATTTGGGCTTATCGTAATAAGTGTGTCTTTTGGTGTGGTTTCTCCTTATAAGGCGGATATTTTGATGATGGTTGTGTCGTTATCTTTTTTTTGGAGTCGGATTAGATGTAATGGTCGGTTTAGTTGGCTTTGATTGGCTAAAAAATCATCATCTTGTAACTTTGTAATTCTTCTAGCTTCTTGCTAGTTTTTTAATAAACGGCTGTTAAAAAAAAAACCATTATTATTGTTATCCAGCTTGATTCACATTATTTGATTCTCAACTAGATTAAAACTAATCATGTATCCCTTTTTGCAAAGGGAAGAGTAGCGTTATCAGTTAAGCCAATAGGAAAGGACATAGTGGAGCCGCAAGCACGACCAATTCCGGAAAGAATTAGAGGCGGCGAAATGATGAGGCGGCCAAATCTGAAGAGGGATACTTGCTGATACGTGTATTTTTACAGTCTTTCCTAAAGAGATGTACTTTATCAAGTTTGTCAATATGTTCCTCTCTAGAAAAAGCAAATAAAGAACATAGTCTTAGGTAAAGAGATGTTATGAATTCATTTCATGTCTATCTCAAAATTTGTGACCCCAATTTGAAATATTTGGACCTTACACATCAAAAGGTAAAGCATGAGATCGTTTTTATCCCCACATCATATCAAATCTTCATTTTGCCACTAATTTTTTCGTATGGTCACCATCGCAAAAAGTTGCTTCGTGAACAAGGAAAAAAGACATTATATTGATGTATTTCATAGCATTCAAACGTGACGCCAACATTAAGTGAATTAATATTTATCGAGTCAATGACATATATCATTTTATATATTTATTTGCTGCATTACAGCTTGTTACAAAATCTTAGTGATCCCACATCACAGGTCATCAGTGCTTCCCTGCAGGATCATCACCGATACCCAATCGGCATGGGAATCTGATAATCGTATATTTCCAACATTGTTTGTTTAGTCATATCTTGTTCATAATGGGGCAAAAAAGTTTAGGAGCTACATTCAATTGGAGAATGAATCCTAACTGGTTATACAAATAATGGGGGTTCCTGCACAAAAGTTTTAGCGCGTCATCAATAACCACCCAGCCCGTTCATTATTTGAGGCTAGCGTTATAGTTTGCCAAATTTGGTACGTTCCAGGTTTGCATACTTAGTCAATATACTTTTGTCACAATCACATACATTCCTCTCCTCCAACTTAGCCGCCAAACTAGAGGGCATTATGTTTAAGATGTTGAAACAAGCAAGTGAGGTCGCAGTGTTTGGACCAGTTTGATCGTAATCGGCTCATTTGGGGGGGGGGAAAACTCGATATTTTATATTTAGGTGGGGTGGATGTTGGGTTATGTTGATCTAAGAATAAGCTTAATTAAGAATAATATAAAATTAAGTAATTATTAAGATAATCTATAAAAAGATAAAAGGGAGTGAGGAATAAAATAATGATTAAATTTACAAAATCTATTAATATATCAAATAATTGTAATAGATTTTAGGGATAAAAGAAAAAGAAATAAACATAAAACAAAAATTTAATATTAAAATGAAATAAGAGTAAGAAAAGATAAATTAAAAAATAAGATTTATACATCATCAATTGCGGAATCTCCTATTTAATTAGGGCGTACACTACAACAAAATGAGGTGTTGGGGTCGGCCAAAAATTAGGGTCGACAATGTCGACCCTAATATTGGCATGGGACCCACTTTTTTCAACCAAATGTGGCTAGTCAACAAATCAGTTTTGGGTCGACATTTAGGGTCGACAATGTCGACCCTAAGTTATAAAAATTAATTATATATGAAATAATTATATATGAAATAATTTTTCAAAGATTTTAACTTTATTAAAGTTTAGGGTCGACAATGTCGACCCAAAACCTTAAGAAAATGTCGACCCTAAATTGGCGCCAAAATTTTCATGATCCCGCCATATCGAAAAAAAAAATATTATAACTAAAACAAGTTTGGGTCGACAATGTCGACCCAAAATATAAAAATGTTTAAAAAATGTTTAAATATATATAAAATGCATTTAAAAATTATATATAAATATTTAAAACAATTAAAAATTATATATAAAAAGTTATATATTTTATAAAAAAGTTTTATATATTTTATAAAAAATCATTTTATATAATAATTATATACGAAACGGGGAACCGGACCGACCCGGCCGAAACGAACCAATTTATATTTTTTATAAAAAGTTATATATTTTATAAAAAAAGTTTTATATATTTTATAAAAAATCATTTTATACAATAATTGTATACGAAACGAGGAACCGGACCGACCCGGCCGAAACGAACCAATTTATATTTTTTATAAAAAGCTATATATTTTAAATGATTTCTAATTTATTTTATTATTTATTTTTAATGAAATATTTGTAAAGTTTTTAATTATTTTAATATTAAAGTATTGATTATTTTTAATAGATGAGGATTTAATTTATTAAGAGGTTTAGGGTCGACATTGTCGACCCTAAATTTAACAAAAATGTCGACCCTATGTTTGCCTCCAAAATTTTCACCAAAAGTCAAAAAACCCGCCTAAAATAAAAACACTTAGGGTCGACATTGTCGACCCTAAGTACAAAATATATGTCGACCCTAAGTACAAAATAACACGTGCAAAAATCATTTTATACAATAATTGTATACGAAACGAGGAACCGGACCGACCCGGCCGAAACGAACCAATTTATATTTTTTATAAAAAGTTATATATTTTATAAAAAAGTTTTATATATTTTATAAAAAATCATTTTATATAATAATTATATACGAAACGGGGAACCGGACCGACCCGGCCGAAACGAACCAATTATAATTTTTTTTTTTTAAATAGTTATATCTTTTATAAAAAAGTTTATATATTTTATAAAAATCACTTTATACAGTAATTGTATACGAACGAGAAACCAGGACGACCCGGCGACCGAAACGAACCAATTTATATTTTTTATAAAAAGTTATATATTTTATAAAAAAGTTTTTTATATATTTGCATAAAAAATCATTTTATATAATAATTATATACGAAACGGGGAACCGGAACCGACACGGCGAAACGAACCAATTTATATTTTTTATAAAAAGTTATATATTTTATAAAAAGTTTGATATATATTTTATAAAAAATCATTTTTATATTTAATTGTATACGAAACGGGACCGCGACCGACCGCCGAAACGAACCAATTTATATTTTTTATAAAAAGTTATATATTTTATAAAAAAGTTATTATATATTTTATAAAAAATCATTTTATATAATAATTATATACGAAACGAGGAACCGGACCGACCCGGCCGAAACGAACCAATTTATATTTTTTATAAAAAGTTATATATTTTATAAAAAAGTTATTATATATTTTATAAAAAATCATTTTATACAATAATTATATACGAAACGAGAAACCGGACCGACCCGGCCGAAACGAACCAATTTATATTTTTTATAAAAAGTTATATATTTTATAAAAAAGTTATTATATATTTTATAAAATAATCATTTTTTTTATAATGATATTATATACGAAACGGGGGAACCGGACCGACCCGGCCGAAACGAACCAATTTATATTTTTTATAAAAAAATTATATATTTTTATAAAAATGTTTGATATATATTTTATTATAAAAAATCATTTTATATAATAATTGTATACGAAACGAGGAACCGGACCGACCCGGCCGAAACGAACCAATTTATAATTTTTTATAAAAAAGTATTATATTTTATAAAAAAGTTTTATATATTTTATAAAAATCTTTTTATACAATACATTGTATACGAAACGAGGAACCGGACGACCGAAATTATATATAAATATTTAAAACAATTAAAAATTATATATAAAAAGTTATATATTTTATAAAAAAGTTTTATATATTTTATAAAAAATCATTTTATACAATAATTGTATACGAAACGAGGAACCGGACCGACCCGGCCGAAACGAACCAATTTATATTTTTTATAAAAAGTTATATATTTTATAAAAAAGTTTTATATATTTTATAAAAAATCATTTTATATAATAATTATATACGAAACGGGGAACCGGACCGACCCGGCCGAAACGAACCAATTTATATTTTTTATAAAAAGTTATATATTTTATAAAAAAAGTTTTATATATTTTATAAAAAATCATTTTATATAATAATTATATACGAAACGGGGAACCGGACCGACCCGGCCGAAACGAACCAATTTATATTTTTTTTAAAAAGTTATATATTTTATAAAAAAGTTTTATATATTTTATAAAAAATCATTTTATACAATAATTGTATACGAAACGAGGAACCGGACCGACCCGGCCGAAACGAACCAATTTATATTTTTTATAAAAAGTTATATATTTTATAAAAAAGTTTTATATATTTTATAAAAAATCACTTTATTAAGAGGAGTGAAATTATATATAAATATTTAAAACAATTAAAAATTAAGAAATTTTTAATAGATGAGGTATCACTTTATTAAATGTAGTTTAACCACAATAAATAATCAAAATACACGGAATGATTCCTAATCGATTAACGTTTATTATTATAATATCAAATTACATTAGAAATCGATAAACACTCAAACATTAAAGCATATTAAGTTTTCCTACATTCCAAATGCTAAAATGATTTATCTTAATGAAAAACTACTCCATATTAAGGTTTCTCATCCCTTGGTAGATCTCGTGAAGTATTCCTGCTGACTCTAGTGTGTGGTTCTCGGGATGCCTTGCCATCTCTAGTTGTCCCTCTAGTACACTTATCCTTGCCTCTAGTGTCTTTATTCTTTCAGCCAAGAACTTACAATTTGAGCACTCTGTCATTCTGAGATTCTGTGCAGATCGTGGATAATGACTTGGTCGTGAAGAAGTTCCCGGAGAATGACTTGGGCGTGAAGAAGTTCCCGAAGAATGACTTTGAGGTGTTGACGGTCCAGGAGAAGCATCTATCCACATAAAGTAGCCACATCCTCTCTCTGTAGTTCCTGGCTGTTACGTAGTAAGGAAATCATAAGAAAAGTCATTTTGACAAGCTAACTATTTTATATTGTTATGCTTTGATAGTTCACCTTTGAATTAGGACATGCGTAGTATCGTTGACCATAGCTGTGATCTATGCATGATGTTCGCAACACCACATTTCCGTTTTTACACTTGCACAACCAAGTTTGATTAGATCGCTCCATCTGGTGACAGTTGATCGAGGTGGTGGTGAATGTGGTGGTGGTTGTGAGGATAAGAGTGTGTGTGTGCTTGGGAGGATAAGATACTATCTGTTTTAATGGTAAAGAAGAATGCTTGGCGGGAGTATTTGGAGGGTGTTTTTGGCGGGTGTTTTTGGCGGGAGTATTTGGCGGGTGTTTTGGGCGGGAGGAGGGAGTGCAAAATGCGCCCGGTATTTTGGCTTCTGGAGGGAGTTTTTGGCGGGTGATACGTTGAACCGCTAATGTTGTAATAGTAGCTGTAGTAATGATAATGTGACAGTTGTAGAAGTTGAACGTCTAACGTATAACCATAACATATCGACTCGTCCGTTGAACGTCTAACGTATAACCATAACATATCGACTCGTCCGTTGAACGTCTAACGTATAACCATAACATATCGACTCGTCCGTTGAACGTCTAACGTATAACCATAACATATCGACTCGTCCGTTGAACCTCTAACATATAACCATAACATATCGTCTCGTCCGTTGAACGTCTAACATTCATCACGATTCGTTAACATTGGTTGGTAATGATATTTGCTTGGTAATGAACTATCTCGTCAGTTGAACGTCTAACGTATAACCATAACATATCGACTCGTCCGTTGAACCTCTAACATGTAACCATAACATATCGACTCGTCCGTTGAACCTCTAACATGTAACCATAACATATCGACTCGTCCGTTGAACCTCTAACATATAACCATAACATATCGACTCGTCCGTTGAACGTCTAACGTATAACCATAACATATCGACTCGTCCGTTGAACCTCTAACATGTAACCATAACATATCGACCCGGCCGAAACGAACCAATTTATATTTTTTTTAAAAAGTTATATATTTTATAAGATTTCTAATTTATTTTATTATTTATTTTTAATGAAATATTTGTAAAGTTTTTAATTATTTTAATATTAAAGTATTGATTATTTTTAATAGATGAAGATTTAATTTATTAAGAGGTTTAGGGTCGACATTGTCGACCCTAAACGTCCGTTGAACCTCTAACAACCAATTTATATTTTTTATAAAAAGTTATATATTTTATAAAAAAGTTATTATATATTTTATAAAAAATCATTTTATATAATAATTATATACGAAACGAGGAACCGGACCGACCCGCGAAACGAACCAATTTATAATTTTATTTTAAAAAGTATCAAAAAAAGTTTATATATTTAATAACAAAGTTATTATATATATTTATAAAAAATCATTTATACAATATTATATACGAAACGAGGAACCGGACGACCCCTGCCGAACGAACCAATTTATATTTTTATAAAAAGTTATATATTTTATAAAAAAGTTATTATATATTTTATAAAAAATCATTTTATATAATAATTATATACGAAACGAGGAACCGGACCGACCCGGCCGAAACGAACCAATTTATATTTTTTATAAAAAGTTATATATTTTATAAAAAAGTTATTATATATTTTATAAAAAATCATTTTATATAATAATTATATACGAAACGAGGAACCGGACCGACCCGGCCGAAACGAACCAATTTATATTTTTTTATAAAAAGTTATATATTTTATAAAAAAGTTATTATATATTTTATAAAAAATCATTTTATATAATAATTATATACGAAACGAGAAACCGGACCGACCCGGCCGAAACGAACCAATTTATATTTTTTATAAAAAGTTATATATTTTATAAAAAGTTATTAAAATTTTAAAAAAAAATCATTTTATATAATAATTATATACGAAACGAGGAACCGGACCGACCCGGCCGAAACGAACCAATTTAAATTTTTTATGAAAAGGGTATATAGTTATTATAAAAAAGTTATTATATATTTTATAAAAAATCATTTTATATAATAATTATATACGAAACGAGGAACCGGACCGACCCGGCCGAAACGAACCAATTTATATTTTTTATAAAAAGTTATATATTTTATAAAAAAGTTATTATATGTTTTATATTAAACAGTTTAGGGTCGACATTTTCGACCCAAAATTGCAAAGAAATGTCGACCCTAAATTCCCCCAAATTTACGAAATTCACCTAAATTAAACAGCCAACCCCGCCATATCTTTTAAACCAAATGTTTATATTAAAAATTTAGGTTCACATGTGTCGACCCAAAACTGCACATACATTCGACCCCTAATTTAAAAAAAAAGTTTATCCTCTTCAACATCACCACCACAGCCACCACATCATATCCACCACCACAGCAGCCACAAATCCACCACCACAGCCACCCCCACAGCCACCCACCCGCCACCACACTCGCACACGAGCACACGGTACCACCACCGCAGCCACCACCAATGCTCCTCTTCTATTAGTTTAATTCTTTTTCTTTAATCCTCTAATTAATAATTCTTAAACCCTTGTTTGGTTGGTTTTAAACCCTTAATTGATATAGAGGTTTGTTTGTTTTATTTTGTTAATTTGTTTATTTTTTTATTATTAGTAGGTTAATTTGTTTTATTATTTGATAATGTGTATGTTAGAGCCACCACCACCACCGGCGGCAACAGCAACCACCAGCGGCAGCAGCAACCACCGGCGGCAGCAGCAACAAAGTCAACAGCGGCGGCGGCAACCAAAGTCAACAGCGGTCAACAGGTTTGTTTCGGCTTAAATGCGGGCTGTTTGTTTCGGCTTATATGATGTTTGTTTCGGCTTAAATGTGAACGAACCGGTGTTGTTTCGGCTTAAATATGATGTTTGTTTCGGCTTATATGCTTAAGGGGTGTTTGTTTCGGCTTAAATGTGAGCTTATGAGCATATTTGATTTCGGCTTATATTTTCATAAGCCCCAATTTTCTGGCTTTTTTTATTTCGGAAAATTGGTGCATATGATATATAAGCCGAAATCATATTAGCTCATAAGCCCACGTATAAGCCGAAACAAACACCCCCTTATATGATTATATGTTGAAAAGTGATTGATATGTGTTTAGGAATTTTTTTAGGATTTTAGTGATTAATTTCGGAAAATCCCCGTCCGAAGTTAATCAACCTATAGAAAACCCGTCCGAAATTAATTTATTAGAAATTAATTTCGGAAAGTCCCCTGTTTGGGACTGCTTTTTGAATGTTTTGTCTCATTTAGGATATGAATGCGTATAATTGGTTTACTATTTGAGATGATTTCGACAGTGTTTCTCCTTTACTCCTACGAATATGTCTTTAAACACATATTTGGGGAGTTGAGGGGAAATGCTGCCGAAATTTTCTCAAATAGTAAATCGGTTATACGCATTCATATATGAGACGAAACATTCAAAGAGTGGGTTAGGATTGCCTTCCATAGTTGCACTTAGGTAAACAGAACAGTTCATATTTGTTAATGACCTTTTGGTATAAAAAAATAAAAATCATTTATTTGAATATGTTTATTTGCAACGCAGTTATGACAATTGATAAGAGTTGGACCAGTATACCCAATCGTAATTCCGATGCATTTTTAGATGGTCTTTTTGCATTCATCAAGCATTGTAAGCCATTGTTGCACCCCATCACACAAAAGATCCATTGCCCATGTAGTCGATGTTGTAACCGTGATGATAATCGTGTTACCCTCGAAATTCTTGAGGTACACATATCTCGTTACGGGTTTGACCAACATTATACCACTTGGAAATATCACGGTGAACCGATTCTTCCGCTACCTCCACCAGTACCACATTCACCTGAACACATTGACATGGATGCGTTCTTCGAAGATATTTCTGCAAATAATGTCCCAACTCCACCAACTCAAACAACCGGTCCTCAACCAGCCCAAACAACGGGTCCTAATAACGAGTTTGAAGAGTTACTTTCTAGGTCCACCCAAAAGTTGTACCCGGGTTGTGATATGAGTACATTGGAATTTACAACAGAGATTTCGCACATCAAGGCTTTACATAAAATAACTGATGCCGGGTTTAACAAGATTCTAGCTCTTCTCCAAAAGGCATGTCCCCCTAGCAAAGGATACAATTTCCCATCGTCGTACTATGAAATCAAGAAGACATACAAAAAGATCGGGTTAGGATACGAATCGATCCATGCTTGTATAAACGATTGTTTTTTATTTTGGGGATCAGAGGACAACCTAAAGAGGCCTGATTGTCCAGTCTGCAAAGCGAGTAGATATAAAGACCCAAAGAAGACAAAGGGGAAGTTAGTTGCAAACAAGATCGTGCGTTACTTTCCGTTAAAACCTAGACTACAACGTATGTTCAACACAAAACACATAGCAAAGTGGATGACTTGGCATGCTACTGGACAGTCTAAGGAAAAAGGTAAGATGAATCACCCGTGTGACGGTAGAGCATGGAAATATTTTGACATGATGAAACCTGAGTTCTCTGGTGACGCTAGAAACGTTCGATTAGGGTTGGCTGCTGATGGTTTTAATCCTTTTGGCATGATGAGTCAAACTTACAGCATGTGGCCGGTCATATTGACAACATACAACACACCACCGTGGATGTGTATGAAAGAAACTTCCTTAATGTTGACGATGTTAATTCCCGGCCCTAAATCACCTGCAAAGGACATTGATGTTTACTTGCAGCCTTTGATTAAAGAACTCCAAGAATTATGGAAAGGAGTTTGGACGAAAGACGCTGCTACGGGTACTCATTTCCAAATGAAAGCGGCGCTCTTATGGACCATCAATGATTTCCCAGCTCGAAGTAGTTTGTCTGGGTGGAGTGGGCAAGGCTACTACGCATGCCCCACTTGTAACGTGGACACTCCATCGATGGCTGTCAAGAACAAAATCGCTTATGTTGGTCATAGAAGATTTTTAAGGACACCTATCATCCACTAAGGAAAATTTTAAGGAATTCTATGGTTCACCCGAAACCGAAACCGTAACCTAGAAAGTTTACCGAACTGGATATTCCTGTTACACAATTATAAAGTCTTTATAAGGTCTCCCGGAGAAACATCCTGTTATTGCTAAAAGAACCTAAACCTAATCGAAATATTGATTGAAATTGGAGTAAGACGTTCTATCTTTAGGATCTTGAGTATTGGCCCACTTTATTTACTAAAAAACATTCGATGGTCATGCACATCGAAAGAAGCGTTGAGGCTTTACTGAATACCTTGTTAAGACACGACAATCTAAAGACACGATAAAGGAAGGCAAGACTTGGAAAAACTTTGAGAGTGCGAAAGGGTTGTGGTTAAAAAATAAACACGGAATGTTGGTGAAGCTCATCCAATGTACCTTCTTTTCACCGAAGAATCAGAAAACGTTTTGTAAATTCATCAAAGGAGTTAGACTACCTGATGGGTTTGGTTCAACTTACTAAGCCAAACGTGACGACTGATGATACAATTAACGGGCATGATATTCATTGACTGTTCATATATGATGCACCGGTTACTTCCTTATGGAGTACAACAAATTCTTGCCCAAAAACATTGCAGTCCTATAATCGAAGCATTTTTCTTATTCTTTATGCAGCTTTGTGCTCGAACTTTGATCTAGCAGGACATGGCAAAAGCTAAAAAACAATCGATCAGTATCATGATTGAGTTAGAGAATCTTCTCCTCAGCTTTTTTTGGTCCCATATGATCATAGTGGATTACATTTACCCGATGTGGCTATTTAGGTGGGACACTCTTCCGCTACGGTGGATGTTCTAATTTGAAAGATACATGAAGAAGCTTAAAGAATTTATGTCCGAATAAAGCAAAGACTGATGGTTCTTTGCGGAGGGTTATGTTTCAGAAGGAGCATTACCTTTTGTTCGCGTTACTTTAAGGTTGATGTCGAGCACGAGATTTAATCACTTTGGTCAGTATGCGACGGTGACTGAAGAGAACAGTTAATTTCCAGTGTGTTCGGTCGTATGCAAAATCCTGAGGGTAGGATGAAAGAAACTCGGCTGAATACAGGATGTTTGGCGGAAGTTGTATGGTTTGTACTAACAATAGTCTGAAGATAGACGCCAGGACATCTTTGCTTACCAGAGAGTATCGTTTCTTCCTTTTTTTATTTTCTGAAAAATTTCGTTCTCGATGATATCTAATATCATGAACTTTGGCATTATCGCTGATAACCGTGGAAAGAGTTTTCCGCGTGGTTACATCAACAAAGGTAAATACCATTAGATTATTACCTGGAGGTTTATTGATCATCTAAATCTGTTTGTATTCTCTTTCGTAGATACGTGAAAAAAAAGTGACAGACGGCTGTAGTGATGAGTTTTTCTCTTTGGGCATGTGGACCAATCATTATGGCTTGTACATTCCCTGCTTGCATGGTTACGGTGTGAAGTTGTGCGTACATGACGCGATATACTTTACACTCATATGCAACGGGAGTTTACAACACTCGGGCTTGATGGTGAGATGTATTCATGGTCAACTCGAAGAAATTACGGTGCTCATACTTATATCGGCCACCGTTAAGGTTGTCTTGTTCGTTGTAAAATGGTTTGACACCATTAGCCTAAGAACCTTACGACAGCAAAGAGTTTCTTACATTTGACAGGGCATACATCTTATTTGACTGCATAGGGAAATTTCACTAGAAATAACCAATACATTCTTACGAACAAGTAACATAAGTATTTCCATTCAAGACCTTGTAGACAAACACACGTTGTTGGGAAAGGTCGCCCCTTCGTAAGTTTATAAGCGAGATGTGGCAGAGTCGATCTAGTGTTATATATGGTAGCAGTTCATCACATGTGACACGTCTTGTTGGTTTGGATAATTTGGAGCTTAGGATTTGAGTATAAATGCTCAACGACAGAAGTGGACGCCCCACCATGTTAATGTTGACAGTGCTAATTGCTAATGAAGACAATGCTGAATTTAATTATATAATAATGACTGATGTCGTTGAACATGTCCTTGATGATGATGATGTTGTAGTGTATGATGATTGATGAGAGAACCCTAGTACTAATGTTGAAGAAGTTTTATTAGCGATGATTCTAATGATGGACAATTGATCTTAGGATTGTAGTTTGAATGAAACTTATTATATGCTTAAATGTGTAATTTTTCTTTTAATGGAATTGTTTTTATATGTTTAAATGTTGTAATTTCTGTATTTGAATGGATTGTTTTCTATATGGTTTAATATGTGTAATTTTTATTTTGAGTGGAATTGTTTTTATATGTTAAAATGTGTATATTTATATGATTTGTAGTATTAGCATTAATCGGTCCACGAAATTGTGTGTTCTTGTACTTGTTATTTTACAGATGGCGTGTGTAGCTTCTAGATCACACGGTAGGGATGCTGGTGGTAGTCCACCCAGAAGCCCAACCTGGCCGTACACGGCCTGTTGCTTAAAGTATGAATTGTGATTTCATTATTTATTTCTATAACATTGATTCTTTTTAATTTCTTTTACTTGAATTTTCCAGATCAATAACTAATCTTTGTAGGTTCGTCGTGCGTATTGAGACCGAAATGCGTCCTTAAGAAGGCGTTTAGAAACAATAACCAACAACAGTTGCGCTTGGCTTTTGATGTCGGAAGTTATTGGTACCTTCCATATATATGAGATTACAGCAGCATAGTTGAATAGTCTTATGGGGGAAACAATCCGGCCATTCCCCTTGCTGCGACTGGGAAGAAATTCACAGAGGCATTTTAATGCGCATATTTTCCCTACACTAGGGTATTAATTGTTTATTTTACTTCTATCTTTATTGTTATCGACGTTAGATATGCGTGTTATGTGTAATTGTTTGTTTATTTAAATGCATCTGTTTTATATGTAGAGCTATTTTCAACTCGCCGAATGGTACAATATCCAGGAGAAGGTGGTGGTTGGCAAATATGTATAACGGTGGGGGATAAGGGTAAGGCTTGGGTTGACAACTTGAACTGAGGCTGCTTCTGGGGGGCGCACAAACAAGACAGGATCAAGGCTCAGCCGTGCACAATATCTGATTCGCACGAGGTGGCAAAGAATCATCTGCACGCGTCTGACTGTGTGGGGAGAAAGACCATGATGAGATGGAACGAGTTGGTTGACTGGTTTTACCATCCGAATCAGGTGTCGGATAGATGAAGAATGTGCTAACCGCGCGAAGAACACGATACCAACCATCAAGGAAATTCTTTTCAGCGCAAGGAGAACGAATATGTAAGGAATCTTTATAATTTTTTTGATATTTTAATGGTGTTTAATATTGTTTATTTATGTCGGTATTAATTTATTTGAATTGTTAGAAGTCGAGAAAGAGCATCACGCGGACCTCATTCAGACGTGAAGAAGACGCACTCAAACTCAAAGACTGGCCAATTTAATACGAAGGAAAACAAGCGAGATACGTAAGTTAATTTAACTCGTTACTATTCTTAGCTAACTTATTTTATTTGTTTTTAACCTTTTTTCTTTCTTTCTTAATTATTTTTCTTTTACGTTGAAATGAAGGCATGCAAGATCAGATTAGAGCAGCGTCATCACCGTACAAGACGATCAAGAATCTTGGATGAAGAAGTTCTGAGTGTCAACCGTCAGACATGTCGGGCATGGGAGGAAGTTACCCAGGTGTGGATTAAACTTCTCGCAGGCGCGCAATTCAGGCATTTCGCAGTATGTCTAAGACTCGGGGAGAGATGACTCTGATATTAAGCAAAATGTGAAAGAGTATGAGTGCTAAGGAAGCAAGCTGAGGAGGTGCAGCAACGGGCTTATTTGACTGCGTTAAAAGGTGACGCAGACCAACGGGCTAGTGCGGCGTACCAAAATACTAAGACGATGTATGGAGTCGTAGGTCTAGGGTTTCTTTTCTCACTACAACTCATAAACAGTCGCCCGTCAATTTATGCCTCCTGCTTTTTAATCTTGTTCCCCACCCCCACCCGCTTCTATGCCACCAACTTTGCCCTTGAATGGGCTCACTTTCTAAACCCTCCCATGCCTTATAATCAACAAGCTACACCACCTTACTTATACACGGCCACTCACTATACCGACCCACCTCACTATACCCGCCCACTCCAACCACTTCAACGTCCCTATACCGGCCCATTTCCTTTCACTCCCGTCACCAATAATACATTTAACAACTGTTATCGTCCCACTATCAACTCCAACCTCGCCTCTGTTCTATCCTCAAAACGAACTTTCCCGCTAAATGAACGAATTCCCCATATGAACGATGCGCGGAGCAATTGAACAATTGGCTCAAGATAATGCTCGTGGTGAAGACAATAACGAGTCCGCATCAGGGGAGGTGAGGGAGGGCGAGGAGGGCAAGGAGGGCGGAGCAAAACATTCGAGTGATGGGACCCTATTCTTCTGAGTCCGAGTAGGCTGTTGATATGTAATAACTTTGAGACTTGATTTGCTAATAACTTTTAGACTTGATTTGTTATAACTTTTAGACTTGTTATAGTATGTTTGCAATTGTTGAATGGTTATTTTTGGTATCGTGGCATTTGTCGGTATTGTAAACTGTGATTTGTTATTGCCGAATTATGGATTTGTTGAAAATGTAGCTTTTCTTACGGGAAAAAATTCGTAAAAATCTGGAAAATTAAACCAAATCGTGCAAGTTTTTATATTACCAGGCATAATTAGGGTCGACATTTGGCGGACACTTTAAACTCAGTGTTAGGGTCGACAATGTCGACCCTAACACCGTGGTGGATACGTATGACCGTGGAAACCCACTACTACACTTTTAATTAAAAATTCACGCACTTTGGGTCGACGAATGTCGACCCAAAAAATTAACATTAGTTTTGCTTTTATATATTAATAAAAGATTTTAATACAATAAAAATGTGTAGGGTCGTCAATGTCGACCCAAAATCAAAGGAATAATGTCGACCCTATAGTTAGTCAACTTTTTTGGTGGAAACTATTGTGGTCCTCACTGCTCGACCCAAAATACAAAGGAATTGTCGACCCAAAAGATTTTGGGTCGAGAAATTGTGGATCGAGAACTTAGGGTCGAAATTGTCGACCCTAAGTACTTTGGGTCGACACCCTTTGTAATTTAGGGTCGAAAATGTTGACCCTAACCCCTTATATTGTTGTAGTGAATTGGTAGTTATGGGGATCTTGTTTATCGCTGCTCATTTTGAGTTTCTGTTTGTGTTTCTGGGTACAAATGGTGTAACAAAGTGTGATTATATAGGAGATTATAAGTTTTGTTGATTTGTGTATTATTTGCTAAATGAATTACGCGTTATGAGTTTAGTAGCCCAAAATGCAACTAACTATAGCACCCCTCAAGACCCACGTGCATATCTGACCAACTAATACACAGATTTAAATTGGTTAAATTCTCTCTTTTTTAGTTGAAGTGAGTCACTTTAATGAGAATAGTTACAAACGACTTGATTCAAATCCAAAACCTCATGGTATTTTTGAAAAACAATCCCTTAAAACCACCTCACAAGAGGAAAATCAAAAAATAAACTAAGTCCGAGAATAAAAATTATAGTAAAAAACCAAAACAGAAAGACCACCCACGAAAAATGACTAACCAAAGACCTCTATAGGAGACAACACTCATTTATCCAAAGCAAAGTCAGATTTTGACACCTATTTGGAAAGAAATATGTAAACTTGCGTGAAATTATCCTCAAGAAGAATGACCATTTTGGCGTCTTCGTTGACATAAACAACACGGTTCCGCCATTCTTATGATAAGTTAGGTTTGAAGCACACTTCGTGCGTTTTTTTGGCCTAGTTTTGGGTTGAGATGTGTGATTCACCCACCTTCGTTGTACTTAACTGTTTTTTAGAGTAATATAATTTACAGGGGAAACCCTTTACTAAAAAAAACACGGATCCGCCACTTCCAAACCAACCACCAAATAAGATACATCACACCTTCAAACGGCTTGCCAACCTTATGGTTAACTTGCTCCACAGTCAAACTATTTCCAACATTTGATATTCGAACTTTTTGTGATTTTGTTGAACTATTTGATCTCTCGTGACAATATGTTTCGATGAAGTAAACATAGTAGAAATACCTTACTGATGTAATGCCTCATAACAGCCTCATAAGACCGAACCGAATAACTTAGGTGACAGTAGATTCGTATATAACCGCAACAAGCTCAACAATTATTCATCCACAATGGGTCATCTAGCGTATTCGAATATGTCAAACACGTAACAACTAAACCGTTAGGGGTTGTCAAATCCACCTGTCCTTTAAAGTACTTTCGGCACTCCGTAAGTTGCTCGAGTCTCCAAGCCTAAGCACCCGGGATTAATAGAGTTCTACACACGTAATCTTTGAGTAGCAACAACTCTTGATTACAACACAAAGATGGTAACGGAATAACAACAAGAGCATAAGCAAATTCCAATGAGTAAATATGGTGTTTTTGTGTATGTGCCTTCATACAATTCATGCTATCTCAATTATATCTAAAATATCTTTTAAATATGCTATCCCACTTCTTGGAATTTGAGGAAATAATGGGAGTTTAGTGGTTTAATATCCACCACTACAGAATATAAGGAGTGGTTTGGTAGGTTATTTGAATTTTATGTCAAAACGAGTGTATCATATCCATAGATTAGGACAATACACTCCAATTCAATTGTACAAGTGCTACTTTCAAACTTGTACTAATAGGTTTTTATTTTAATACCAATCCACTTCATAACATCAATTCAATGTACATGTGTACTTTAACTCTGTATTAATAGCTATATTATAATACAATCACTTGTAGCCTCAAGCATTTATTTCCTTTGTGTTCATAAATGGCCAAACTTAGCAACATCAACTTAAATCCAACAGTCCACCGCCATGTGGGACTAGTTTTCTGCTACTTTTTAGGTTGTGTCTGGTGGTTTCACTAATACTAACCCCTCTCCCCATTTATTTAAGTATGCAAATTAAAAACATAATTTACGTTGTCCAAAGATTAATACTTTTAATTGTGTAGTTTTTATGTGATACTTTTACAAACTTCACATCGTAACCAACATGGTCTCTCTGAGCGCAAATATGGCCATGGCTTAAAACACGTTGATTCATAACCCTCTAAGAGAAACCACAACTCTCCATTAGGCGGCACCCACTCTAAGTTATATAGGACAAAAAACTATTCCACACTACCATTTAGGTCTTAAACTAAGATGATACATGCCATAGTTCTAATGTTACAATACTACCTGGACTTCATGTATTTAGTGGATTTTACTGTATAATAAATTGAAAATGAAATATTGGCTAAATCTACACCAAATTAATTACATATAATCATGTCGGCCAAAGATTTATTTAGGTTTAGTAAGAAAAACATGTCCAAAAATTTTAAATATGACACTATTCTTTTCAAAAAAAAACGAGAAAATCGAAGGCAATATAGGTCAAGTGATATTCTACTCTCATCACCCCCCCCCCCCCCTCTTGATTTGTAATATTGTCTCTATTGTACAATTATAGAAATGAAATAATGAATAGAGTAGGAATTAAACAAAAAGACTCTCATGAGGTAGCTCTCTTCTGAGTGATGTATCTGCAAGAGATGATTTCATTGCCAAAGCATCTATAGAACAACTTATTTCTCCTGAAATCACTAGACTACAAAAAGCAATAACCATTAAATATACATTATAATCTAACTCACTTTCGTAGGAATCATGGTTGCATTTAGCATATGCAACAAGCATTTTAAACCACTTGGTAGCCCAAGTGGACGAGTGAAGTCTCATGAGGGTTTCCAGGGAACATACCCACAAAGTTCATTTACTTGTACACTATTTTTGAAAAGGTTTCAAACTCATTTTTAGTTTTTAGAAAAGGTTTGCAGCGTAACCATGGTATTGGTTACGCCGTAAACATGTGGATTAAAATTTTTTATATTTGATCTAAGAAGGTTATGGCGTAACAAGTTCAGAACTTTAGGCCGTAATAATATATGTTACGGCGTAACCAAAGGGTTTAAGATAGACCAAAACCTTACTTACCACATGATTGACAGTTAAGGCGATTCGAATTCCTTTATCTATCTACAAAGAACCTGCTAAATAAAGTTTGAAAAACAACGAAAACCAACTAATATGCAGAAAATAAAAGACGAGTTGTCTCCCGACAAGCACTTTTGTTATTACCGAGTCTTTAAGTTAGACTCAAGATGCTCTAAGTTAGTTCATGCACACTTGCATGTCCCTATTTAATCCAGTCAATAACCTCTAAATCTTGTTTATACTCTTCTCCCAGATTCAAATATTCTTTATAGAATTCTTTTATTTTAAGATACGGGTGACTAATTTCTTTAGCTTTATCCTCGTTACTAATTTTTAGAAAGGGGCTGATGTGAAGTCGTGTAGGGTCAATTATTTGATTATCAAGTTTTAAATTTATATTTAGCCGACAAACCTAAAACAACACTTTAACGAGCAGTGTACCCGGCTTAAGATGGATGTTCTGCGGTAGTTCTGGGTGTCGAACATTAGAGTTGGTTAATTAATCCTATATTCCTATTGTATTTTAATTAGTCTATTTACTGGTTAAACCTATGCTATATACGTTGTCTAATGATATCAGGGGGTATTTTAGCCTGAGAGACTGGTACATGTTTGGTGGTGACAAATATCAATTCAATACACAATAAACACAAAAGAAGAAAATCAGAAGATAGAAAAGCGGTACAAACTAAATGATAGAAAACTATATTAGCCATGTTAAATCCAGTTCAATGTTGGTTTGTTTGTTTTAGTGCAATGATTTACTTATCTCGAAGCGACATATCATTCTTAAGACTTAGGCATGGCATCATCTTAAGACCTAGACACGATTAATCCTGTCACAATTAACGCATCCGCATAAAGCATCCTTTAGTTTGATTATAATCTATCTTAGAGAATCAAAGCAGTGGTGATCCTGTTAAAACCCTAGCCCAACGGGACTTTACCCACTTATTGCTTGATGATGTTTTATATATTGGTAGTCAACTATTCAAATCTTTATCAGTTAATTAAGAGCATGCTTGCTGAAACATATATGGGTCACCTACCAGTCCAACTAAGCTCATAATTCAAAGACAAAGACATAACGTTATTTGTGATCCTATTGGTCCAGTAATATAAAACACGATATGGAGAGCTATCCCGGCATCTAGATTACTTTTTAGGTATCACTAGACCCAGTTGAATGATAGGTCGCATATTCAAAAACATAAACAAGTATGAGGTGATAAACATAACTAAACAATCACCGATAAATTAAGAAATCGTTTTTAAAACAAACCAGACATTGAACTTTCACTAAGATGGCTAATACCTGGGGGTATTAGCCCACAACCATTGTAATTATACAAGCGTAATCAAACAATGAAAATCGAACGATTAAGAGAGTAAAAATTACACGATGTCTTCTATGGATTCGTGATCAATGCTTGACCTTGGTGGCTGATCTTCTCTTCTAAAATTCGTCTTTAATGAGTATGGTATATAGAATATGATATTGCACAACGAAAACTCGTTTTTGAATCTTCTATTTATAATGTCTGAAAAAGACTCGATACGCCGTATCTGGATAGGTCGATACGACGTATTGGGCTGGATTCCTTGGAATGCGCGCTACGTTCTTGACTGGCTGGATTCACACCGTAAATATATATAATATATAATAAAATATAAAATATATAAATAAGTGTAAAAACCAGCAATCAATGATACCGAGAAGTAGTATAGAGCTTTCCCGGGTCGTAAATCCCCAACGAGGCTGGAATGGTAAATCGATACGATCGAAGATTTGAGTTTGAAGGAAGGAATGAGTTTGGGAAGTTGAAAAAGTCAAATTAGATAATAACGGACTAAAACGTTTAAGAAAAACCTAGAAATTACGAAATTAAACTAGAAAACGAGGGCCCGAATCCCGAACAAAAGGGGGAAAACCTAAAATCTTTAAAAATAACCCTACGGAAAATTTTTCACTTCTAAACTACTCTACGGGACAAATAACGAAGAATGAAAAAGACTAGACCGAAAACGGAGTTCGTTTGACCCAAAAACGAGTCAAAACAAAATCCCGTACCCGGACCCGTTCTTTAAAAAAAAGAAAAGTTATAAAAATGACCCTACGAAAACTTTTATATTTTTCCTACAAACTAGATGATAAAAGAAAATTTTCTAAAAAAGCAAAATATTTTTTTGATAATTTTTGTATTTTTTATGAATTAAATAAACTTTTATCTAAATTAAATTATAAAAAATATTAAACGATTACTAAAAATTCTGAAAAATTTACAAAAAATACTTTACTCTATAAAGTTCCTACGAAAAATGAAAAACACAACACAGCTTAAGTAATAAACCCGCAATAAGCTTATTTCAGCTTATAAGCTTATTTGGACAAAACCACTATAAGTTTAAAGTCCCTTGAGTCTTTAACGAAAAAGACCCAAGGGCGCAGTGGTAAGTGGTGTGTGTTATAAAGGGGATGTATCGCTTGGTCCCGGGTTCGAGTCTTGCTCACCCGGGCCAAGTGTCTTTCCCCCTTTTTTATTTTTTTAGCAAACTCTAGGGTAGAAAATGTAAGAAATGAAACTAAAGGGTAGGCGGGTAAACTTGTGTAAATTTACACTATAGACTAAACGGGTAACCCTACACTATGAGAAAAGTACGAATTAGACCCTACGAATCTAGCTTATTTTTGGCTTATTAAAAAGTGAGAATTAGCAAAAACTTAAAACTACAAACTTATTAAGGGGCTTATACTACACATCATTAACAAAGACACTTTCTACTTTTGGCCACTCAATAAGCTAGAAAATAAGCATATTTTTGACAGAAACTAAAAACTAAAATTTGACTAAATCATTTGGACAAATAAGCTAGAAAAGGTAAATAAGCACAAAAGCTAAGTATACTTTCCTAAAAAGCTACTAGAAAACAAATTTAGCTCATGGAATAAGCTAAATCACTAGGAATGAAATAAGCCATCCCTACACTTAAACTTAGGCTAAAAACAGTTAGGGGGCTCATTTAAGCTTAAAAATAAGCTAGCAAATGAGCTTTTCAAAAGCTGAATTTCAACAAACTTGTACAAGAGCTTATAAGCTCTTGAAATAAGCCAAGAGGTTTGGCTTAATAACACAATAAGAAAAAGAAAAGGGGGCTGTAGTGCTTGTTTTTGCACCAGGGCAATAGACAAAAGGCAGGCTAAAGGCTGTTTTTGAGCTTATAAAATAAGCTCAA
>BQNB010055424.1:0-39113 GCA_026074375.1 Tanacetum coccineum
AGAAAACTCTCTCAAGTGTTTCTCTCTCTAGAAACTAGCCAAATCCAAGAATCGACCTCGTGTTATGATATAGGATATACCACACTATTAAAACTCCCCCAAAAGAGAGCTTCTGATTTGGAGTCTAAGTATGATTTTTAGGTCCAAACTTTTTAGTGTTCGTATAGATCCGAAACTGAGTAGTTAAAAGTTTGATTTTATTTGGGGCACTTAAGAGGGGATATAAATGAGTGGAAAACTCATGGAGATAGTAAACTCATAATATTGAATGCGTGAGTTTTGGTAAAATTTATAAAGGTCAATAGGTGTGGTTTAGAAAAGGGTATAGTGACACTAAAATTCTGCATTTTCGGGTAAATTGTTGAACATTGAAAAAGTGTGTAAACAAATTGGTAAATGTTGGGCATGGTGTCGGGGTAACCCATGAGGGTAATTAAACACCTTAGACATCCATCATATGATTGTTACATGGGCATAATCATTTTAGCTTAGTCGCGTGTAACATGCGTATGTTTGATTTTATAGTTTTATGCAAGGAGTTTGGAAATTGCTTAAGCATCAGGTGAGTTTCATAGCCCCTTTTTCTTATGTTTTCTTGGGGTGAAAATGATGCTATGAGTTTAAATGTTTTAGTTATTGTGATAATGTGTTTTAAATGAGGTATGGGCTATACGAGACTATTGTATGTTATGTGCTACTTGCTAATATGATATGGATTGTTGTGCTTGAGCATGACCGTCTTAAGGCATTGATGGATTGTTAAAAGTGAGCGTGATCGTCTCATTGTTGTAGATTGTTGATAGTGAGCGTGATCGTCTCATTGTTGTGGATTGTTAATAGTGAGCGTGATCGTCTCATTGTTGTGGATAGGGATATGTTTGTGATGTTTGAGCGTGAGGGTCTAAAAGTGGGTTGATGTGATTGCGTGTTAGCTTGTATGATAGTTTGTTGTATGTTCTGCTATGCTATGTTTTATTTATCACAGTGATTTCAAAGCGAGTTATTGGCGTGTCTTAAACCTATGACTCTCACCAACATTATGTTGATGTTTAAGCATCATTTTCAAGTAAGCATCATGAGGATAAGATAGAGAGAAGTGGCTAGAAAGAGACCATAGGATGTCATGGAGTTTATTGCTTTTATGTCTTGAATATTTCATTATTTGAATTATGGATACTTGTTGCATGTCTTTCTATTGGCGAGAACTTTTGTTTCATCAATAAAGACGCCTTTTGGATTTGGATTAGTTTTTTGGTTACTGTTATGACACTTTGTGTCTATACTTTGCTTATTTATTGCATGTAGAATTCTCTTTATAGACGTCATTGTGTTGTGATGATATCCATGATGTTACGCCTCGCGTTTCCGCCTTGGCGGGGTATGACACCTGGTAACATCCTTCATATATAGAAGATGACTACTGGCATTCTCGATTCCGGCTGCTATCTTATCGTATTCGTCTTCCTCATCATGTATGCAAGTAATTAATTAACAAACTAATGATGATGTAAGTTATTTGGCCATTATGAGCAGGTCTTCGATTGCTATCATGTTTTTTTCCCACCAGATGGATATTAAATTGAAGTTCATTAAAACAAGAAACAAACTTGTTAGTGCCCTTAGTAGTCCAACTATAACAATTTGAACATCATAATAGTAAGTCAAAACTATAGTATTGCATGGGTGTTGGGTTTGATCTACTGTTCATTTGAGGTGGAAGTGGGTGGTTGAGGTGGTGGTGGTGGTGGTTGAAGTGGTAGTGGGTTGAAGAAGAGGGTGGTGCTTTTGTGGTAGAATAAGTATGTTTATTTTATTTTTATTTTTTTTCTAAAGAAAAAAATAGAAGACTAAAATGCACTTAGGATAACGAAAAAACTAACGAGCGTTAGGCAAAAAAGACCAAGGGTGAGAATTTGAGAGAATATAAGGACTAACAAAGCTAGGAAATAGTAAAAATGCTAATATATAATAATTGGTCATACTTTAGAGACCAACGGTGCATTTTAATCCGTAATTAATTTAAGGGTTAATTCCATATATACTCAAGTAAGACCCTTTAATGTCATATATATCCAAGAAAAACTCATCATGCCATATATATCTAAACTAAACACAAAATTTGTCATATATACCCATTTTATTAATTTATTTATTTTAATCTTTTAAAAAATCATAATAATAATCTATATATATATATATATATATATATATATATATATATATATATATATATATATATATATATATATTTTACATATATATAACTATACATATCATAGTAAATATATATATTATTTATTGGTATACTAAAAAGATTGAGCCTCTAAATTTAATGGGGCTGTATCTTTAAATGATTTGTCTCACCCAGAGAGCCATAAGTACAAAACCCTACTGCATACATTGATAAGCATCTTGAGGAGTACCCCATGCTTCCATGATTATACCAAAAAATATGTAGAGTTTTTACATTTAATGCAGCAGTATTAATGAGGGAGGGACCATTTGTGTCAAAGTATTAATGAGGGAGGGACCATTTGTGTCAAGATTATGTAGTTTTTTCTCAAAGCTCATACCCTTACCTAACCACTTCCCATATATAGGGGCGTCCTTAAACCTTCATTTTTCATCCCTTAACCTTCTTCTTATCTCTTTGTATGAATTTGGGATCCCACATAAAAAGGGAACCCGGAATTTCGGTCCATTCGAACAGTGTTTGATATTCTCTTTTGATCGAAATTAGGGATCCCCATGAAAGGGAACCCGAAATTTCGGTACATTGTTTAGACTTTAGGCTTTAGGGTTTAGGCTTTAAGCTTTAGGCTTTAGGCTTTAGAACTATTGTTTTCTTTGTTGTTATAGATAAGTCCTCTCTTCTCTCTTGGTCGAAATTAGGGATCCCCATGAAAGGGAACCCGGAATTTCGGTCCATTCGAACAGTGTTCGGTATTCTCTTTTGGTCGAAATTAAGGATCCCCATGAAAGGGAACCCGAAATTTCAAAATTAGGCTTTAGGCTTTAGGCTTTAGAACTTTTTTTTCTTTGTTGTTATAGATAAGTAATTTATGTGTGTGTTCTATTGATGTATATATTGTGTAGTGTAACACAAGCTTTGTATATTGTACAAATCCATGTGAATAAATGGCATGATCAATGGTATACTAAAAGATTGAGCCCCTAAATTTATTGGGGCTGTATCTTTAAATGATTTGTCTCACCCAGAGAGCCATAAGTACAAAACCCAAATGCATACTGAAACTCAATATCATGGAGTATTAATGATTAGTGATCAATGCATTTTTACATGTGAATTCAATTCTGTGCAACTTTTAGTCTTTTTAGCATCCCATTATCTCCTTAACAAACTTTATAGTTTCAGTTATTAAGAAAATCAAAAGCTTTGCTATTTATAAAGTCTCTTTATATCCTCACTATAAGTCACTATATAAACTCCACCAATTAGGATGTGCATGTTTTTTTTACTACGTAGTATCATATTGTATATTTTTTATTATTGTATTGTATTTTATTGTTTGTCTATTCGTTTACTTTGAGCAAACTACGAATGGTGCGTAGCATATTTATAAAGATGTAGAATTTTAGATATGTAAATATTATTTGACATTGGTCCAGCATGTATTCCACGAGAAAAAGTTTAAAAAATCACTTAATTATTATTATTCCTTTCTTAAGGCTTATTTTGAAGTAGCCTGAATCATTATGCAATAAACACTTAGATACAACCCGTGTGCATCGCACGGGTTTGCATGTTCAACAACGCATCTAAACATTACACAGCCAATTCCCAAAGTATACACAATTAGACTAACACATCAACATTCTAACAAAATCATTATGCAAGCAACCACATGAGAAAAAAATTTGACACAAGCCGTGTGCATCGCACGGGTCTGCATGCCTCGTATATATAAAGATCGAGTTCACTAAAATTAATATGAAGTCTTAATGATTTAAAAACTTAACTAAGAGTTATTATAAGGAATTACAAAAGTCATGTTATTAATGAAGTTTAACATTGTTTAATGTTTTTGCTAAGGAATTATAAAAGACATATTATTAATGGAAGGTGGTTCTTGACTATCAAAGTTATGATGATCTTTAATATGATCTTTATGATCGGGTAACTAAAAGGTCTCTCTCTTATCTTTTATATTTATTTTTGGTGTGTCTTTCTTCTTCATCATGGGAAGAATGTGCCAGTTTTGCTTTGTAATATTTTTTTCATATATTTAGTTTATGAAATTAATGAGGTTGATACTTTGTTAACTCAGTGTTATTTTTTGATGATTTATTGTTTTGGTTCTTAATACTGATTCTTAACGCAGATTTTGATATGTTTATGTTTTTGCAGATAAATGTAGATATGTTGCAATTCTTATCCGATGTGAGTCAAGTTTGTGGTTATAGTTTGAGTTTGTATGTTGCTTACTTTCCTTTTTTTCTAGATTTACATTACTACCAAGCTATGCTTATAACTTTGTACTTGATGATCATGCAAGAATATGAAGGCCTGGAACTAGAGTGACACATTCTGTGAACGTTAGAGCAAAGCACAAAGGGATCGAGAATGCCACAGTATGGAAAGGCACCAACTTCCGGTGACTAAAGTTTCACAATGGTTATGTTTTCTTCTTTTCATTCAAAAGAATAAATCTAGGACCACTTTTTGTTTCTTCGTTTGAACATTTATATTGTTATGACTAGATGTTGGTGAAGTCTACAGTATGGGAGCAATGAATGTTATTTTGAAGATGGTTAATGTTTCACATATTTTGTAGATAAATTATATTCTTTTTCTCAAAATTGTTGTTAGCATTTTTGTACTATTTTTGGATTGACATATCTCAACAATTTTAATAGATCTGAAGAAAAGACATAGAAAGAAGATGAATGCAAAAGAAATAACATTGATACATGTACTCATGCCTCAAAAGTCAAGATAACATTCAAGTGTTTTATCAATAAAAAATAAATTTTAGAGTTCTAAATTTGTTTGTATACTTGGTTGTAAATAAACTCTTAGTTTTTAGTTGTAATATCTATTTGCAAACGAAAGTTTGTTTGTAATTTAATTGTTTGATTTATTCTTTGTATTTATAAATGATTTGTTTAATTTAAAAGTGTTTTCTTACTTACATAAGTAATTGTATTATGTATCATAAATAATTGTATTATGTATAATAGTTTATTTTCTATAATGTCATAAATATTATTTTTATAAAAATGTATCTTTTTGTAATCCGCCGCGAAGCGCGGGCACATATTCGTTGTTATTACCAAAAGAGAGTATCACCATATGTTCATACATTGCAAAGGACAGAACTAGACAGTGGTAATAATTCACATTTATGGATAGGAATACTTATACACAAGCGTTTAAACACATTACATAGTTATGATGGAACACTGTGATTTTTCTCAAAGACCAAGCCCGATGCAACGCACGCGTTCGGCATGCCTCGTCATTTGGAAAGGTACAGACTATTTTACCCTTCTTAAATGAAGGCAAATGTTCCTGCCTTTATTGAAGCCTCATTAAGGTTTAAAAGAAAATTAACCTATATATGTGGTGGTTGCATGAGTTCATGATCGATCAAACTTGCATGAACGGCCTCATCAGTTAATCCCCAAGGTTAGTTTTTCTAGGGTTTGAAAGTTATTATTTATTTTCTTGTGATCTTTCATGCATTTCATACTTGTTCTTCGTAAAAATAGATGTGCTTTATATATGTATATGGGTAGTTTTGTACGGGGGTCGGGTTCATTCGAGTCGACATATTCAGATTGTGTAATTGTTGACTAAATACATAAATGCAGGGGTGTTAATAGAGGTGGGTTGTCGGTTTTGAGGGGCCGGTTTCATTCGAGTCTGACCCATTCAGATTGAGGCTAAACTTCACACCCGTACCTGATCTTATAAAGTTTTTGGGTTGGTTTCGTTTGGTTCCACTAGGTCAGGGTATGCGTCATTCATACATTTATATAATTTAAGTGTTAAAGTTTGGAGAAATGTTGCAATAACATTAGTTGGTTTAGAGTAGGCAAAGGCAAAAAGAACACAGTAGGCAAAAATAAAATTTCAAAACGAAAAAAACTGAAAATTTAAGGATAACATCAAAAGAAAAAGATTAGAAAATTTGAGATGTTTTGATGCTACGGAATTAGTTATTGTTAAAGGGTTGCAATTTGGAGGTAACATCTATGCAAAATCTTATGAGAAAAATGTTTTATGTGAGTTGCAAAATCATATTTGGGACATGGTCTACTAGAGTTTTAGCCAAGTTTTTCCATAGACCTTACAAAATGCATGTTGAAGGCATACAATAAGGAATTGCTCAGCTTAGCAGAAACAATCAAGTTTCAATACTAAGCAATTAAGTTAACTCTTAAACCAGTAAATAAAAAGAAATCCAAAAGGAACTTGTTACACTTTTAGTTTGTGACTTGATCCCTTTCAATGCTACTTATTGATTAGTTTCAAGTTTTTTTCTTCTAAGTTAGAACTTGGGAGATCAGCTAAAATTATATCCATATTTAATTGATCATGTACTCTAAACTTCTTATGTGGAGTTAAAACCTAGTACATTTTACAAGCATGAGACGGTATAGTTGCGGAGATCTGTCCCTTGACTGAATTATGAGTTGTATGTGGTACAAAATACAAAACGTAGCATTTAGTTACTGCATGCTAGGATGTAAAGATCTGTTTAGGGTAATGAAAAAATATTTGAAAGTCTTACCCCCATAAGTCACGAGCTTTAACAAATGTTGTTGTTTGGCTTGTTGACCCACCTCTGTTCCATTAAAATATAGTAACTTTCTTATGTTCTAGAGGTCCAGCCCCCACCTGCTTTTTATTTAAGTTGCAATAATTAGATAGTTCCAAACACAACTCAAAACACTGTAACATGAAGGATGAGAGAACTGTCACCTCCAAATCGTCATTTTTATTTAAATTGACGTATATCACAGTGTTTAACTCTATTTATATATTGTTTTAATTCTTTCTGTTATATGTAAATGGGTCATTCTATTATTCACATCTCCTTACCGCAAACATGGGTGTTGTGCGGATTGTTGTAAAACCACAAAAGAAGTTTTACAATCCTCCTAGGGAGTGTACCTAATCGTTGCAATGTATTATAGGCAAGACTCGGGGGATTGATCGTTCTCTAGGGGAATAGTAAGGTAGGTTCGAATCGTATGTCACTAAGATCTAAGGGTTGAGGGAAGAGTATTTTTGTATTTTTATGTTGTTAGAAAGCAAGTAAAATCTCGTGTTTGAAGGGGGTTTTAATTAAACTACTAACTAATCCTAAATACAAGAAAAATAAATTGGTGGGAAACTCGTATAGATAAACAAACTTGTTCACTTAATCATGCACTACTTCCTAGTTGCTCTCTTTAACGTATTGTCCGTCACCCTCGTTAGTGTAATGTGTAAGTATTCCCCTTTTTCTATTGCGAGTTGGTTAGAAATGCGCCTACGTGACTACCTAACTAAGGCCTCCTGGAATACACCTCGCCCACTCACTACTAAATCACGCGCACTAAATACTTAAAAAGGAATCCTCCCAAAGACAAATTAGTTATTAAAAACTAATTAAAGGTAACCTCTAACCTAATCACGTTTCCCTAGACGTCTATGCTAATGCATTATCTTATAGCTAGTTTTCTAGAGCCTAACGCGTACACCACTAACAAGAAGCAATAAAATTAAAGATTACAAATTAGGTTTTATGCAATCATAAGCAAACACTAATTAATTTAGCCTAACATATTAATAGAAAGTGAAGAACAACATAGAATCAAACAACATAGAGACATATTGAATGGTTAAATGGATAGAAAGACTTCACTTTAATTTAAAATGTGAGTATGTGAGTACAAGAGGGTTAGAAAACCCTAAAAATCATCCAAAGTGGTTGCACCAAAAGTTCTCCCAAGTTTCCACACGGATTATTAGAACAAAAGGTTTGCATTTATAGAATTTGGGCTCTCACGACGTCGCTAGGGTTTTGTGACGCCGTCAGCCCGTCGAATCCCTTTAGGTTTTTCTTCTGTCGGATACTTGTGACGCAGTCACTAGGTCATGTGACGCCGTCACTATACAACTATGACAGCGTCAAACTCTTTTTATGGCGCCGCCTCCATACACTGAGAAGTCATACTTTTCGCCTAAAAACCCACTTTCTAGGCATATACGGTGAAGGCATCAGGATGGGAGTCGCCAGCTTGAAAAGTTGTGTTTTTGTCTAGTTTCTTCCCGAATCAAGCCCAAGTCACGTGCTTTTCTTCTAAGTGCTTCCCAAATGCTAATTACACAAAAATAAAGGATTTAGTGTAATAATAGAGCATATTTGCATGATTTTGAGGGTTAAATGACCCCGAAAAATTATATAAAATGTCACACCCCCAAATAGAGTCCTGTCACAATAAATAACTGGGGGCGTGACTTGTCATGGATATCACAAACACAAGGTACAAGAACGACCTCTAAAGGGTACGTTTGAAATTCATACTTGTTACATTAATAAAATAGATAGTTTTACATTCAACCCAAAAGATGTTTTAAAGATTGCGGAAGCGAAATAAAAGTTTGATAAATTAATAACAAGCATGATTAAATAGAAGTCTCGGAAATGGTAGACACATATAGCAATTTGACTTCAAGTAGCACCTTGAGCGAATATCCAATCTAAGCACTGAAAACATTGCTTAAAACGTCAACAAAAGTTGGTGAATTCATAGGTTTAAACTGGAACGTAATAGTATGGACTACAAGTTATAAGACGTATGTGACTATTATAACAGATACAATATCACATAAAAAGGGTGTTTACGATGCTCTAATCTCATGATACTGAGGCTCAATAAGTATGTAGCATATAATCATGCCGGATGAAAGAATGCCCTAACAGGTGTCCAACCAAAGACCACTAAACGAAATTCGACATGACATACATCTGTTTTATCGGTCCCTCCGATACAAGTAAGTGCTACTTACCCTGATGGGGGTTATTAGCCCCAATAGATCTATTTATTCACTCGCGCTTACTCAACCAGTATGGTCGGTCAAGAGATTAACGGTTCATGATAGTTCGGGCAAATAGTGGTTTCAACGCAAACTTAGGCAACATGTAAACATGTAAGAGTAACGTAAAACACTTGTGTCTAGTTTTTAAAACAAAAAATGTTCTCACCCCAAAGTTAGAAAATGTAAGAAAAATAGGTAAAAGTATGGGGCTATGAACTCACCTTAACTAGTGAGATAAAGTAGCAGGATAGAATGATCATGCGGTGTTGCACAAATGTGCTCGGTCACGACCTAATAATAAGGTTTTGGTTCAGAATCAATACGGTGTGAAATTATGATGATGCATACGAGTTTTCAAGCGTAGTTGTACTATTAATTTGAGAAAGGTTTTAGTGTCATTGGTTGTGTGGTGGTTGTAATAGTTTTGACTCCAAAAAATACTTCATGTTTTTAGTACGTATACATATATAATATAAGAGAAGTAAATAAGAATGAATAAGTTTCGGCGGTTTAACCGATACCCCAAATTAACTATCTAGGACATCTTTGATATAAGTGTCTTCATATTTTTAATTTATGTAGTAAGTAATAGAAGTTTTATTTTCATTAAAGTTTATAAAGATATGTTTTTCGTCTTTTAGTTAGGTATTAAAATAATAATATTTTATTATTTTATCTTTTGTCGTTAATAAGGAAAAATACTTAGTGATTTGTATAAAAGTATGTATTTTAATTTATTTGTCAAGTTAAAGTATAATAATTATTTATAAATTATAAAATAATATGATTTCTTTTAGTCGAGTTTTAAGAAAATAAGTTTTTTTTTAAATATTTCTAAGTGTAAAGTTTTTATAAAATTTCGGCATGACCCGTTCGTTAATATTCGTTTTCCAACGTCATATATTTTACTCAAAATCCGCCTTCAAAATATATTTCACACTTCCCGACAAACGCCAAATCTCTACGTTTTATCCAATACTCTTTCCAACAATTTATTTTTTTACAACAAGCCCATGTAGTAAAAAAACGCTTAATATATAAATAAGTTATGTAAGTAAATAAGTTATAATATTAATAAGCCAACTTATAAGTTTAAAATAAGAATTAAGCCCTCAACCAAAATAAGCCGAAACCCAACGGGCCCTTATTGGGCTTTTAGGTCCAGTAAGCCCAAACGAAAGATTAAAAATGCAATAAGCCCAATACTAGTCTAATAAGCTAACAAATAATCAAATAAGCACTTAGCTTATCAAATAAGCCACAATAAGCCATGTCGTGAGCTTATAGCTCACGGTTTGGGCTTGTGTGTTGGGTCAAGGACCACAAAATCAAACAAGCTCAATAAGCTCAAATCCCTTTTTGGCACTTAAATAAGCCGTGAAAATAAGCTAGAAAATAAGACAAAACTTGGATAAGCTTAAAGTTCAAACATTTTTTGTTTTCTCTTGGTTTCGAAACACATATAAGCCCAATAAGCTCACACGAGCTCAATTTAAAGCCGAATTAATGCAAATAAGCATATAGGAAAAATATTTCTTGTATAAAAAACACACATCCATGAAAAACACAAATCGTTTCCCTTTGGTTCCTTTTTATAATTTTCGAAACATATATAAACCTTTATGAGGGTTTTGTAAAATTTAAATCTTTGATTTTTATAAAACGAGTTATACAACTAGCTTCTAGATATGATAAAATCAAGGAAGTACGCGAAAATTTTAGAAATGATGAACTCACAAAGAGGATGGTTTAGGAGGTGATTAAAGGCTAACGAACACCTGAATGATGCTTAGAATACCCTAAATTACTATAAGAATCAACCCCGAATAATCTTTTGCTTCCAAATTCTTGATCAAAGATGGAAAAATATGTGTTTGTGTATGTTCTTGGTGTCGGACGAACAAGAGAGGGAAAGAGGGAGAGAATTTTGTGTTGTGTGTTTTTCTAGAGAGAGAAAGTGGTTTAGATGAGAATGAAAAATGGATGCATTTAGACATAATATAAACTTTCAAAAGAATGGGAATCCTAGGACTCAAAAATATCAAGGGAACATCATTGCTAAACTTTCGGAGAGGTGTTGGTGTTGGGGGTCGCGGACGCAACCACAAGGACAAGGGGGGATTTTTGAAAACAAATTAAATTTTAACATGCAAATGTAGTATACTATGACTTTAGATATTTATTTCCAAGCACATGATATTTTTCAAATACCGTTCACGGTTTACGCAAAAACTGAAAAACGTGCAATACTTAAAAAGAAAATACGAAAATTTGAACATCTATCCTAAATGTAAAAATGAGACATCTGTCAAAAGATTGCATTAAATAGCAAGCCGGAACGCATCTGGTAATGATTTTTAGTTACGCACAAGAAAACTTCCCGGTTAAGCACAATAATTAACACGTAATTATTAAAAGTCAACTAATGCATGATAATTAACACATAATTTAGAATTTTTTTTACGGGGTGTGACATCCTTTCCTCGTTAGAATAGCCTTGTCTGCAAAGCTCAAGACGTGCTATCCGGTGCATATAAGGATTTTGAAAACAGATGCGGGTATTTCTTTTGAAAATGGTCTTTACGTTCCTAACTGAACTCGTGACCTCTCCTCGAGTTCTAATGAACCTTAACAATGGGGATATGACTTTCTTTAAATGCTTGACCTCATGGTCCATGATTTCAAAGGGTTCTTCGATGAAATGAAGCTTATCGTCGATTTGGATTTCATCCAACAGGATAACAAGTGTTTTTTCGGATAAACACTTCTTTAGATTTGACATGTGGAAGGTACTATGGACTTGGCTGAGTTGCTCTGGAAGTTCGAGTCGATATGCAACGGTTCGAACCTTGGAAAGAATCTTGAATGGTCCAATATAGCGTGGGTTCAGCTTTCCCTGTTTGCCGAAGCGTATCACCCCTTTCCATGGTTAAACCTTCAGCATGACCTTATCCCCGACTTGGAACTCCAAAGGCTTACATCTCTTGTCGGCGTAGCTCTTTTGTCTATCGCGTGCAGCTTGAATACAACTTTTAACTTGGATGATCTTTTTGATTATCTCGTGGATAATCTCTGGACCTGTGAGTTGGCTATCTCCAACCTTAGCCCAGCAAACAGGCGATCGACACTTCTGACCATATAATGCCTCGAACGGTGCTGCCTTGATGCTAGTGTGATAACTGTTGTTGTATGAAAATTCCACCAAGGGTAGGTGTCTATCCCAGCCCTTTCCAAAGTCAATCACACAAGCATGCAACATGTTTTCCAATGTCTGGATGGTCCTTTCACTCTGACCATCCGTTTTCGGGTGATAAGCGGTGCTCATTTCCAATTATGTTCCTAACGCTTTTCGAAGTGACTGCCAGAAGTGAGAGGTAAATCTGCTATTGCGATCAGAGATGATCGAAACTGGCACTCCATGCCTCTACACAACTTCTTTCAAGTACTGTCTGGTTAACTTCTCCATCGAGTCTGTTTCCTTCATTGGCAGGAAATGAGCAGATTTAGTAAGTCGGTCAACGATCACCCAGATCGTATCTTGACCAGTCGACGTCTTCGGCTATTTAGTCACAAAGTCCATGGTGATCTTTTCCCACTTCCATTAGGGAATCTCAGGTTGTACCAGCAAACTGGAAGGCTTCTGGTGTTCAGCTTTAACCTTCACATAAGTCAAGCATTTGCTGACATAGGTGGCAATTTTTGCTTTCATATTGGGCCACCAATAAAGCTTCTTAAGGTCATGGTACATCTTGTCAGATCCACGATGGATAGAATACTTCGACTTATGCGACTCATGCATAATCACAGCTCTTAAATCACCAAAACACGGAATCCAACTCTTGTTCTTCAAACACAACGTTCCATCAAAATGAGGTTCCAGTTTCTTAATCATACCGTACAAGTCTTCTGTTTTGTAATTTCTTCTTTTCTCACCTCGGCTTGAGCGTTTAAAATTTGGACGGGAAGATTCAGACCTGTAGTCATCACTAAGGCTCGAACTCATAGTGGCTTAATCCTTTCCTTTTGGCTCAAAGCATCCGCCATCACGTTCGCCTTTTCCGGGTGATAACGAATCTCACAATCGTAATCACTTAACAACTTTAACCATCGATGTTGTCTCATGTTCAACTCTTTCTAATCAAGAATATGCTATAAGCTTTTATGATCAATGAACACAACGCACTTCGTGTCGTATAGATAATGCCTCTAAATCTTTAGGGAAAACACTACTACTCCTGATTCTAAGTCATGTGTAGTGTAATTCTTCTCATGAATCTTGAGTTGGTGAGATGCATAAGCTATGACTTTCTCCTTTTGCATCAAAACTGCGCCCAACCCTTTGTGCGAAGCATCACAATAAACCGCAAAGTTCTCACCACCTTTGAGTAAAGCCAAAATCGGTGCTCTACATAATTTTCGTTTCAGCATCTGAAAAGCAGCTTCTTCCTTTTCTCCCCAATCAAAATTCATGCATTTCTGAGTCAATTTCATCATAGGCTTAGCGATCTTTAAGAAACCTATGATGAATCATCGATAATAACCGACAAGGCCTAAAAATTAACGAATTTCAGTTGGAGTCTGAGGCGATGCCCAATCCTTGATTGACTCGATCTTAGCAGGATCAACGTGAATGGCTTCACTATCAATCATGTGACCGAGAAATTACACTTTTGGAAGCCAGAATTCATACTTTGAAAACTTGGCGTATAACTCCTCCTTCTTAAGCAATTCCAAAATCAACTTAATGTGTTCTTCATGTTCTTCCTTGCTCTTGGAATAGAATAGAATGTCATAAATGAAAACGATCATGAATTTATCCAAATACAGTTTGCACACCCGATTCATCAGATCCATGAATACCGCCGGTGCGTTGGTCAATCCAAAAGGCATTAGTTGGAAATCGTAGTGACCATAGAGAGTCCTAAATACCATTTTTGGAATGTCTTCCTCCCGAACTCTGAGTTTGTGGTAACCAGACCTCAAATCGATCTTGGAGTAGATGCTCGACCCTTGCAACTGATCAAACAAATCGTCAATTCTGGGAAGTGGATATCGGTTCTTTATAGTAAGCTTGTTCAATTCCAGATAATCAATAAACATCCTGAATGACCCGTCCTTCTTCTTGACAAATAAAATCGGAGCTCTCCAAGGTGAGGAATTTGGTCTTATGAAACCTTTGTCAGCCAGTTCTTGTAATTGAGTAGACAACTCTTGCATCTCAGACAGTGCTAATCGATAAGGAGCTCGTGCTACAGGTGCAGCACCGGGGACTAAGTTGATTTGGAATTCGACGTGTCGAGCTGGTGGAAGTCCCGACAAGTCTTCTAGAAAGACCTTTGGGAAATCCTGGACGATCGGCACATCTTCAAGTCGCTACTCCTTTGACTTGTCTTTCGTCTTCTTTATTGAAACATGTGCCAGAAACACATGGCACCCTTTCTGAATGTACTTTTGAGTTTTGGTGCGCGAGATGATGTTCAATCTCGAGCTACTCCCACCGTTGCTTCCTTCGCCTTGAATTGTCAGTATCTCGTTGCCATAGGGAATACGAACAATCTTCTGTCATAGACAATCACAAAATGATACTTCGATAACCAATCCATCCCAATTATAACGTCAAAGCTACTGAGCTCTACGGGCATTAAGTCGATATTGAACGGGTGATTAAGCAAATTTAACGTACAACCCCTAATACTAGTGTTGGATCCGGCAATCCTTCCGTCGGCCAATTCAATAGTATAACTAACGTCTAACGCAATAGGAGTGATATCAATTAGGGCACTAAACATAGTCAACACAAAGCTTTTATCGGCGCCAGAGTCAAACAGGATATATGCATAACGACTATTGAGGAGAAACGTACCCGTAACAACGTTGAAGTATGGGTTTCTGTCACCTCCTCCTAATGCATAAGCTCTCCCACGAGCCTCATTGTTAGTAGCCTTGTTTCTATGATTCTGATTCTTGAGTTTAGGACAGTCACTCTTGTTGTGTCCCTGTCCACCATATCCAAAGCAGGTCACAACCCTCTGATTCTTCACTGGGGCTCTTTGAGTAGTTGCAGCAATTACAGCTCTACAACCTCTAGCCATATTCCCAACCTTTTTGCAATTCGTGCACTTCACGGTACACTGCCCCTCGTGATGTAGCTTGCACTTGTTACAGTAGGGAAAAGACCCAGCATACCCCTTGTAGCGCGATACAAAACACCTTATTTGGGGAGTCTTGGTTGATTAAAGAATATAAGATGAACCATTGTAGTTTTAGTAAGAGAAAGTAGAGAGAGGGATGAAAAAAAATGTGTTTTATTGATAAGAATGAGAACTAACAAATGAACTTCCAGCAACCCCCCATGGAGAGACATGGGGGTATTTATAGCCTGACACAAAGCTATCTATACCTCGTTTACAATAATAGTCCTTGCGTTTAGTAGTTGGTCTATAGCTAGTCCAATTCACGTGTAAGACGCTAGCTTCACTAAAATAGTGAGGCTAACAATCTCCCTCCAAGATGGTGTCACACGTGAATTGGTTACAATGTTTCCTACAAGAAAAAATAAAGCAAAATGATAAGAATGAAGTCCAGCATTCCTTGAGATTGTCTTCAATGCCCTTGATCTTCTTGAGTAGTCAAAATTTATTTCTTCAGCTTGCAGATGAACACACTATAATATACTGCTGAGGATGACTTAGAATTTTTATCTACCGATGATCTCAGTCTTGATTGGATTTATGCTCATACTTCTTTGACATGTCTTCAACAACTTTCTTACAATAAACACTTCTTGGTCAGCTCGAAGTTTCTGATCAAGCAGCATGTCATAAGAAAGCTTCCATTTTTCTTGTAGAATCTAATTGAGCTTTTACTCCCTCCCAACTAGTAGGCTCCTTTTTTTTAGCTCCCTCCTAAACAAACACCCTTGAGACTGATTAAGAATCAATGAAGAAATCTTCTTATGGAACTCCTTTCTCATTTAGGATACACTGATGGAAGGGATGATATCATCAACATCGTCTCACTTAGGCAGCATTCCAATCTTGTTTGAATTTAGCCCAAAGTACACATTTTATCCCTTTTATGAAGTCGAAACCGTAACACCAAAGTAATAAGTTAAAGCACTAATCATCTCTGCGAACTAAACTTCGACATATTTTATAAAGCCCGATCAAGTGAACTTGTTGTGCGTCCTTGATGTATACATTTCTCCCTCCAGGAAAGTGCAGATATAATTGCTACACCAAAGATAATTAAGTCCCGAGTATACGCAATTTGTTCCTCTATGTAGTCTAATTGGTAACATCAAAGTTAACTAAGTCCCGAATGTACCCATTTAAATTGTTTCACCAAAGTCAACTAAGTCCCAAGTGAAAGCAATTTATCTCGTTGCGTAGTCGAAACTGTAACATCAAAACTGTAACATCAAAAATCAACTAAGTACCGGATGTACACATTTCTCCCTCCAGGATGATGACTAACTGAGGAATCGTCCTACACATGTGTACATCATATGCCAACTGGAACTGCTTACTTAGCTTCATAACCCGTGATTGCATAAGAAGTACTCTGTGAGAAGATGTCGGTACTCTCTTTACAAATCTCTCTTGATCAACCAGATCTAAATCCCCTTATCTATTCTGTAGGCTAATACTGATGACCACTGATGGAGACAACTCGATGAAACGAACCCGGGAATGCAGCAACAATCCCTGACTTGTGACTTAATCTTGTACTATCCGTGTGACGAAGAATGGTGCAGAGGCAAATCTCTAAGTACCAATACCCGTACCAAAGTATACAAAAAATACAACACCTCTTGAAAAACTCCTCAACTACGTGAGACATTGAGTACTACAATGTAACTAATTAAAGTGATAGCTATAACCCGTGAGTACTACAATGTAACTCCTTACGTTAGGTATAACTAGATAAATCAAGTCTTCGTCATAAACCGTATATGACCGAACAAGTCATCTTCGTTGTAGAGAAAATCAAAGACGAAATAAGTACACTCTCCGTGAAATGCTACTTCAATCCCAAGTAAGTAACATCGGACAAGAACCCCGTAGTCATAAAATCCATTACTAGCCATTATGAATGAAGGTAAATTTTGATAAGGATCGTTTTTAGTGTAATGTATTGTGTTTGTTGTGTTGTTGTTCATGATTTTTTGATGTGTTATGATCGTTAACTGATATCGGCTTAAAAAAATTGAACATAAGCATGGTCCGTCCAAGTAATAAAACCCGATCACTTTTACATTACCCATCATAATATTGTTTTAAAACTCGGCTCAATCCGATAACATGAAGCCCATAGTATATAAACCATGATCATTTGCGGCCCAATATCATAACACAACCTAACATTTTGTGAACTTTCGGCCCAACTAAAATTGTCACATGATTTTCATCTAAACCAATTTTTGTGACACACATTTCGTGGCCTAATCCACATACAACGAGTCCAACTATTAACAAATCTTAGCCCAACAAAAAACAAAGACTTATGGCCCAATCCAACCTAATAACCTGATCCACAAAAAAGAAATTAGGGATATATAAGTTATATAATCCCTAATTATTCTCACAAATTGTGACCTAACCTTAATCCAAAAAACACAGTCAACACTATCTTCTCTCCCCAAAACAAATATACTCCCTTATTCTTCCATCATAAAAAACCAGCAACCCTTATATCCATAAATCAAAATGCATCACAAATAATTCATAATCATTCATTACTGCTTAATGATGAATCAATAACCCATGAAGACCCCAAGATATTTATTGCTTCAAGATCTCCATGTGAGGTCTTTGGTAAGGTGTATGGTTTTGAGTTGTGTCAATCGAAACAAAGGTTGATTATAACATAAGTGTTATTAGTCAATCTTTATTTTCGTAAATTGAAAGAGATGTGCTCGATAAAGATCAATGATGAAGTATATGTTTTGTGTATGATCTTTATAAGGTCTTGATATAATTGTTGAACACGAAACATAGAAAACTGAGATCTTGATTTGCATTTATGTTCGAGTCTTGAGATGATGGAGGATGGAGTATTGTTGTGGATGTGATGATGAGTTTAGGTTAGTTTGTGGATTTGATGTGGAATTGTTGTAATTGATGTTGGGACAGTGATGATGTTGTTGTTATAATTGATGTGGCTGAGTTGTTATAATAAAAGATGTTGGTGTTTATGGTTTGCTGTAAAACGATTATGTCTTCTTTCTTTCCCATTTTCGTTGACCTTGACTCGGCTGTGACTCATTTGAGTCAACCCGGGTCAACTCGGTAATGACCGAGTTGACTCGGTTTGGGTTTGGGTTCACCAAACCGCTGCCAAGAATGCTACCTCCAAACCGCCATGGCACTCAACAAACCGCTGCTATCACCAAACCGCTATGGAGTTTTAATTTGGGCAGTGTTTCGTCTAGTAAAGACCATGAAATGATAAACCGCTACACCTATACTCAAACCACTATGGCAAACAGCCACGGTCAAACCACCACGGTCAAACCGCTGGCAAATCTGGGAACCACACTGACAAACCGCTATCAGTACCATTTTATTTGTTCTTTTACGAAAAATCGACTAACAAACAAAGAGGTATACTGTCTTGTGCCAAACTGCTGTGTAGAACACCTAAACTTAAAATAAATCTGATCAAAGTTTTTTAACTTGACCCAAACCGCTGTAAAGAGCAAAACTATGAAAACTAAGCTAGAAAACCACTAAGCTTAAAACTAAGAATAAGCTACAGAATAAGCACTAAACAGCAACAACCCAGAATCTGATACAACCCAAATAAGCTTATAAAAAGCACGAAAATAAGCTGTTAACAAACAACACCACGTTACACCCTTTTCTTTAGATTGGCAGTCATAATTAAATAACACTAGAAAAAGATGAAACTTTTGACAAACATCACAAAAATAAGCTTAAGTTGTGGCCTTTTATGACTAAAAACAGCCAAGAAAATAGCTTAAAAATAAGCTGAAATAATCTGTAATCACGAAACACAAACACACGAATACAGAACACAACCTGATGCTCTTGATACCACTTGTAGCGCGATACAAAACACCTTATTCGGGGGGTCTTGGTTGATCAAAGAATATAAGATGAACCATTGTAGTTTTAGTGAGAGAAAGTAGAGAGAGGGATGAAAGAAAAATGTGTTTTATTGATAAGAATGAGAAACTAAAAAATGAACTTCCACCAACCCCCCATGGAGAGACATAGGGGGTATTTATAGCCTAACACAAAGCTATCTATACCTCGTTTACAATAAAATTCCATGCATTTAGTAGTTGGTCTATAGCTAGTCCAATTTACGTGTAAGACGCCAGCTTCACTAAAATAGTAAGGCTAACACCCCTTCTTCTCACTGTTCCCAACCGTGTATGCCCTTGCCACATTCTGCCTCTTAAAGGGTTGTTGTTTCACACGGTTGTCTCTTAGATTGTTTTTAAACCTCCTCTTGTTTTCCGCATTCCTAGCAGCATAACCTTTCAGCTTCTGATCCATCAAGTTGTTTGCAATTCGAATTACATCTTGGAGTCTTATGGGTTCAGTTGTAATCACATTGCCTTGGATATTATCTGGAAGAACTCTAATAAACTTCTCAACCTTGTCCTCCTCCACAGGAACCATCTTGGTGCACAGCAAGACTAGTTCCTGGAATCTTTAGGTATAGGCACTCAGATCATTTCCCTTCATAGCTAAATTTCACAACTCAGTCATCATTTTATGAATCTCATTCCTTGGACAGTACACCTCTGTTATTAACTTCATGAGTGCTTTCCACATCATGGCATACGCAGCATCAGTCCCAACTATCCTTTTATGAGAGTTTCACCAAGTCAATGCACTGTTCTGCAGAGTGCATGAGGCGTACTTCACTAGCTGCTATACTATCGATCGATACGTAAGTCACGATGAAGCAAACCTAAGGGCGATAACCCAAATGCCTCATAGCGAAAGTCTCGAGCCTCTTGAAATCAGCTCGATTATAGTAGCAAGACACGTGACTATGCCTCAGCTCCTTCTGAGTATATGACATGTGACGTTGAAGATTGTCAACTTGCTCCCTCATGACATACAACATCCCTCACAGCCTCATGTTATCTCTCTCTAACACCCCAATCCTATCCAACATACCAGCTCTTTGTTCACTAGCAGCCAACATCCTACGCCCCTGCTCTCTCTGAGCACTCTCAATATCCGAAACCCTATCGACTCCAATCTTAATGGTACCTCTATCCCAAGACTTGACCTCGTCCTCTCTCTCAATCCTAATACCAACCTCAACTCCAACATCTGCCTCGATCCGAATGTTAATCTCTAATGCCATTGCAGTCTTAGCAACAGCAGTATCGGCATTAATGTCTGCCTGAACATCAAAATCAATGTCAGGCTTAGCGTATGCCTCATAACTCTCCTCTATGCTATCATCATAATCAGATGCAGTAACGGCACCTCTAATCCTCTTACGAGGTGGTAGCAGATCGGCATGCATGAAAGACAAAGCTCCTATATGGGTGTAGCTAACGGTACTGAAGCAGCAGGAGATCTACACCTCTTGCGAGATGGCCCCACAGAAATAGTAGTTGGTGCATCAAAAGAAGAATCTGATAGAGAATGACCTGATGAAGAATCTAAAGAATAATCTGATGAAGAGTCATCTAATGAGAAATGATCTGATGAAGAATGATCTGATGGATACCTCGATACAAGACGGCCTGATGGTAATGCTCGAACTCTCTTCCTTGTTGTCAACGTCTTACGCACCCCGTTAGGCTGGGTATGGTAAGGTCGATCAAAAGGAATCGGCTGGCCTGGTAAAATGAGAACAGTTGGTCGGTAAGGTAATCTGGGTGGTATAGGTAGAATCTGACGTACTGTAGATGGTGTAACAAAAACAGGTGGTAAATCATGAGTAGGTGATGATGGTGGTGATGAACGTACTACTACTCTGCTCCTCCACCGAGCAACAATAACCTCATACAGGTCCTGTGATAGTGGTCTCTTAGAAGTGTCACTGTTAGATGAATCAGTGTACAGAAATAGGGAAGTATGTGGTAAGGTGGAAACAACAGGTGGAATAGTAGGTGTCTCAACGGGAATCTCAGCCAGAATAGTGCCAAACAAAATGATTCGAGAGGGGGATGATCCCGCACTCTCATCTAAAGAGTTCGAAGAAATCAAAATAACTGAAATGGCCATAACCTGCACAAGCAAAAGTTTATATAAATCTCTTTATATCAACTATGCGTGATGCAGGGAAAATGAATGAATTCGATGGAAAATATGATATATCCAAATGAGGATAAATTATAAAAAATAAGTACGGCGATATGAAATTATTACTTACATACTCCCTCTGTCTCACATTTATTGTCCTCTTTTGACTTTTTGAAGTATTTCTTTTTCAAATTTGATCTTAAATATTTTTATTTGTGTTATATAATACTTGATGCAAAATATATGAATTGGTTGGTTTTTAAATGTATTTTCATTGGTATAATTTTCATCAAGTATTATAGAACAAAAACAAAAATATTAAAGATCAAAGTTAAGAAAGAAAGACCTTAAAAAGTCAAAAAAATGACAATAAAAGTAGGACGGAGGTAGTAATATAATATTATAATTATCATATAGGTAAGGCAAGAATGGGAACACGTAAGGCACATATAATTCATGTAAAGATCACATACTTGTTATAGACCAGACCTAGTTATTCTACCTGGTTCTCTATAACCTTGGCTCTAGATACCAATCTGTCACACCCCCTGGTATGTGCTTAAATACACATACCTTTTACCTTTAAAAACAAGCTAAAATAATCAAAAACGGACTGAAAATGCCAAAGATATGCTTGTTTTGCTAATTGATTTGCAGAACATAAACCCAAAAGGACGAAAAACAAAGCCAAAGAACACAATGAACTGGACTCAGTAATTAAAAACTGTGAAAGACAAAAGCAAAACAAAGCCCGGAAAATCAATCCATCAAAAAGTCAACATAAAATCAACTGGGTCAAAGTCCAAGAGTCAATCAAGCAACCTCGAGCCCAAATCAAGAAATATAATTTATGGCTGAAATGTGGCCTAACCCTAAACTTATTTATAAAGAAGAAAAGAAGAAAAGAAAAGAAGGTTAATATTGCAATTTGTCATATCTCTCTAGCTCTATCAAAGTAGGGGGGCAAAACTGCCAACACCCCCCAAACTTACAACCAAGGACGAAATTTGCAAGGATTTCAATACCTCTTGGACTTGTTTTGCCAAAGTCCCCAAAAAGTTAGTTAACCATAAGGACCAACTATGTAATTAAAGATTAAAACCCTGAGGTCCACTTTTGCCAAGATAGGGGCCATTTGTGCCAAAGAGTGAAACTTACACTCTGTTAACAGCCCAAACCACCTTTCCCGCCTAACTTTCCCTCCCAAACACACTCACGGGTTGTTATACCCGTTTTTACCCCACAAACAATCACCACCACCATGGTTATTCATCTCCCCCCTCCTCCACTACCTTTCCCAGCCATAAAGTTGCCAACTTGGCAATCCCACATCCCCCAAGACCCATAGTCGACGGCTGAGATTGATTTTAAAGATTGAAGGGCCAAGATTAGAGCTTTAAACACTCTCACACAACAAACACACCTGTGTTTGTGTGTCTACAAAGAAGCACAACAAAGAGAAAGAAGAGAGAAGACATAGTTTTAGTTTTCGGCTATAAATAGCCTTGTAAGCCATTGTGGCAAGTGTGCAAGTTTTTAATTCAGCTTTATTCAGTTTTATGTTAAGTTTTTATTGTCATTTAAGTATTTTTATGTTAATGTCCTTTATGCATTTGTAATTTTCCATTTTAATGAAAAATTAAGCCGTTTTAACTCAATAAGCTCTCAATAAGCTAATTTGAGCTTATCCTTGTTAATAAGCTCAAATTCAGTTTAATACTTGTTCAATGTTCTTAAGTACTATTTTAAGTTGAATTTATTTCATTGGATTGTGAATTTGGAAGCTTTTGGAGAAATAAGCTCTCATAAGCTTATTGAGCTTATTGCTCAGGTTTAGAGGCTTTGGGAGCCATTAGGACAGGTTTTATAGGCCACTCACTCAGAAAGAGTGGCCTTGGTTCTGAGACAACAAATTCCAAGGTCTCATCTTCTAAAATTCACTCTAGCTTAATTTTTAGCTTAAACCTTTAGCTTATTTGCTTTGAGTCTTTGTAAACACATTAGTTTAAGTTGTTATTCTCCTGTTGTGAGTTTTTATTGCATAAGTTTGTGTTACATTAGCTTTTCTTTTCAAAAACTGTCATAAGTATAGTATAAGCTAGTAGAGAAACTAGCTTATTTTCATTAATAAGCTAGTATTTTTAGTTTAAAAATAGCTTAAGTAGGTTAAAATAAGTAGAAGTAGATAAAAGTTTTTTTAAGTTTTAGTTTAAAAATGGATTTTAACCACCCTTTGGTTTGACAGTTTTGAGATAAAGGGGTGTTTGGCACAAGACCAAAACGGGTCAAAAAGGGTCTTGGCATGGGTTAAGGTCACTAGGTCAGTTTAAACACAAGATTTAAGCTACTTGTAAGCTGTTTTTAAGAACATTTTTAGTTGGAAATTGTTTTTCAAAGGTATAGAATTTGTTCAAAACTGTGGAGTTTTTTTTAGTTACCCACAAGTGCTTATTTGATTAAGCACTTGTGGTCTGAGTTTAAGTATTCAAAATTGTGTATTTTGTGTGTCAAAACCAAGCTGCCACAACCCTTGGTGTTTTGACTTTGTGAGTCAAAAGTCACCAAGGTTCTTAGTGCCACAGTTTTAACATTCCCCAAGCACCTTTTTCATTTTCAAAAATAAGCAAGCAAAATTAATTTTCCAAAGCTCAAAATTGGTGCACAAGTCCCTTAGATAGAGTACTAAATCTGTTTAAGCTCATTTTTGCTTTTAGAGCTTATTTGACAGCTTAAAATAAGCTGTCAAATAAGCCTTTCAACTTTGCCTCAAAGTTCCCCTGGTGCAAAGGGGGAACTTTTGGCTCATTGTTCTCAGCCATTAAGCTCACTCAAGCCCAAGTATTTGGCTTATTTTAAGAGCTTATAAGCCCTAGTATAAGTCTTCAAAGTTTCAGCCCTTGATAAGCTTATTTGGTTGCTTATTTTTAAGCCCAAAGATGCCCTTTGGCTGTTTACACCAACAGTACTAACACCCAAGTTAGTACTGTTGTGGGGTTTAAGCCACATTCTGGCTTATTGAGCTTATCCCATAAGCTCAAATTGTGTCCTAGTAAGCTTTTAGGTTAAGTTAGTTAGTTAGTGTGCTTATTTTTCCTTTTCTTAGCTTATTTTGCTCAAATAACTTAGTAAAATTTAGCTTATAGGCTTATTTCATGTTTCTGTCACTTAAGCCCTTTTCCATAGCTATTATGTAGTTTTCTTTTTCCTTTAGTTTATTAAGTTAGTTTAAGCCTTTTTAGCTTATTTTAGTCCTTGGCTCAGCTTATTCAACCAATAAGACTTAGCAAATTGGCTTTTAAGCCAATTTGGCTTGCTGCCCACTCTAAGCTTATTTTATAGCTTATTCTTTTGACCAAAGTCAAAAGTGTCTTTGTTAAGTGGGTTAACTTTAAAACGTGTTTCTTTAACTTTTATGTTTTGGAGTTTTTGCTAAAAATCAATTTTTAATAAGCATAACAATAAGCCTTAAAGCGTAGGCTCTTTTGTTACATTCACATAGTATATGGGTCACCCCATTTTCACCATAGAGAAATTTAATAAACATCGCCCGGCCTCCCATTAGATTTCAATTTGTACACTTTCTACCCTAGAGTTTTTTAAAAAAAAACAAAAGGGGAAGATACTTGGTCCGGGTGAGCAAGACTCGAACCCGTGACCAAGCAGTACATCCCCTTTAACTCCCACACACACTACCACTGCGCCCTTGGGTCTTTTTCGTTATAGACCCAAGGTGCATGGTATTTATTGTGCATATTGCCCAAATAAGCTTATAAGCTGTGTGGCCTAATTTCATCGGGCATATTTGTTAAGCTTGTGGTGTTATTATTTTTCCGTAGGACCTTATCATGTAAAGTATTTTGTGTAACTTTTTCAGAATTTTATGTAAACGTTTAATATTTTTTTATAATTTAATTTAGTTAAAGTTATTTAAATTCATCATAAATACAAAAATATCAAAAAATATTTTGCTTTTTAGAAAATTTCTTTTTCATCTAGTATGTAGGAAAAAATAAAGTTTTCGTAGGGTCATTTATAACTTCTTCATCTTTTAAAGAATCGGGTCCGGGTACGGGTTTTTGTTTTGACTCGTTTTTGGGTCAAACGAACATTTACCGTTTTCGTCTAGTCTTTTCATTCATCCTATTTGAACCCGTAGAGTAATTTTAGGAAGTGAAAAAAATTCCGTAGGGTTGTATTTATTAAAGAATTTAGGTTTTCCCCCCTTTGTACGGAATTCGGGGTTTCGTTTTCTAGTTTATTTCTAATATTTAGGTTTTTCTTAAACGTTTAGGTCCGTTATGTGTTTAATTTGACGTAATCAACTTCCCAAACTCAGTCCTACCTTCAAAAACATCAAATCTTCGATCGTATCGATTTACCATTCCAGCCTCGTTGGGGATTTACGACCCGAGAAAGCTCTATACTACTTCTCGGTATCATTGATTGTTGGTTTTTACACTTCTATATATATTTTATATTTTATTATATTTTATATATATTTACGGTGTGAATCCGGCACGATCAGGAAGCAAAGAGAAAATCAAAAGAAAATAAAAATGATAAGAATGGGGTGCCTCCCACGAAGCGCTTGTTTATTATAGAGTCCCCTTCGCTTGACTCTTTCCCCAAACTAAGTTATCATGGTGGGTCATCTTAACCATCGGATATCACTTTAGGAACACTTCTCCAAAATATTTTTAACCCTATGATCCATGACTTAAAATTTGACCAAGTCCTTTTGCGAAAGTCAAATGTTCCATATGGGTAATACATAGCAACCGTAAATGGTCCCTACCAATCGAATTTTAAGTCGTCCGCGAGAAAAATCTTTAGCCTTGAGTTAGAAAAGAAGCACTTGATCCCAACATTCAAAACGTCGGTTTTTAATCTTTAATCATTAACCTTTTTGGTTTTTTTCCTTATAAAGCAAAGAATTCTCAAAGCTTCATCCCTTAAATTCATTAAGCTCATTGATTGTGATTTTCTATTTTTTAAAACCCGCAAGATTAATATCTAAATAAGTTTGCTTAAGGCCCAAAAAGCTTTATGTTCAAAACTCAAAAGAATGACAAGCTTTTCCGTAAACCAACCCCTATAATGATACAACCAATAGGATTTTGTAGGCAGGTTCGAAAGCCCATAGAGCAATCGTCAAGCTTATCCACTCCAAGAAGCTCATTCTCCACCTATGTTTCTTTTCTAAAATCCTTTTTAATTCCCTCTATTTGAGACCTCAACATGACCAACTTGTTTGAGGGGGTAATGATTCGAAAGGCGATGGGTCACCACCATACCAATTGCCATGTCCTTTGCAAATTGGTCCATTACAAAAATGTTTGTGCCTCTATCCACTAATCATAGCTCGAGGGGTATCCCAAATCTAGCAAAAAGACTTTTTTAAAAAACTTACAAACAATCTCTAAGCATCATTAGTAGGTAAAGCCCTTAGCTTCCACCCACTTGGACAAATAATCTACATCCGCAACTAGATGTCTTATTTCCCCTACTAATGGAAATTGACCCATGAAATCATCCCCCCAAATCAAAGAACCTCACAAACTAGTAATAGCATTCATGTAGGCATCTCTCTCTTAGAGAATTTATGCCTTGTCCCTATGACAAGCATCGCAATGTTTCAAACCAAGTTGAAACCATCCTTTAAAAGGGTGGGGCCCAAAAGATTCCAGAGTCAAAAACTTTTACGAGCGATGTAAATTGGCACTAGAGGCCCTCCCGTAGGTCCATTGTGACCAAGCCAAGAGAAATCACATTAGCCTCTTTGCCCAAAAACACATCGTCAAATGACTTGGTTCGCACAAATCTAAAACAAGTATGGGTCATCCCAATAGAAATGTTTAGCATCTTTGAAAAACTTTCTCTTTTGTATGTAACTCATTCCTTTTTAACAAAATTACCCGCAATGGTAGTTCGCTAAGATCGGCGAAACCATGGCGTGGCATTATCACTAATCACATTCACATTTGTAAGCACATTATTATCAACAACCTTTTCAATCTCATTAAAGCACATTATCATTCACATTACTCTCTTTGACCTCTTCAACTTCCTATACTATGACTCAAATGAAAAAGACCAGTTATGTTTTGCTTTTTCAAAGTTCATTCTTGTGAGGGTTCTCAAGTCTAGACAGTGAATCGGCGCTACAATTTCAGCTCCTTTTTTGTTCCTTATTTCAAATTGCACTCTTGAAGTAAAAGAATTACCACCTAAGTAACCTTTTGACTTTAGCATCTTGCTTTAGCCATTAGGTACTTAATACCGAATGATCCGTATATACTCCATGGTCTTCGATAGACTAGATAGGTCGAAACTTCTCCAAGGCATATTACTACGCTAGCATTACCTTTTAATTGTGGTGTAATGAAGTAGAGCCCCCGGTCAAAGTCTACTCGCATAGTCAATAGGATGAAAGTGTTTGACCCTTTCCTTTTACCTGAACTGCTCCAACGCTAAGTCACTGGCATCACACATTATCTCAAAATCATGAAACCCAATTAGCATCAATAAGATTGGTGATTCAATTAACTTCTTTCTAAGGGATTATAAAGCTTGTTTACACTAACCGAAAAGACAAAAGGAGTTTCTATTTTCTATAAGATGAGTCATAGAGACGGGTCTTGCAATTTTTGAAAAGTCTTGAATGAACCTTCGATAAAAACCCGCATGACCTAAAAAACTTCGAACTCCTTTTACCGTGGTCAGATAAGGTAATTTAGCTATCACTTCTACTTTTGGCCTATCAACTTCTAAACCACTTTTAGAAATTTTATGCCCCAAAACTATTCCTTCTTTTACCATGAAATGGCATTTTTCCCAATTAAGTACAAGATTTGTTTCTTCACAACGATTAAGCATTTTATCAAGATTATCAAGGCACTTTGAAAAATTATCCCCAAAAACCAAAAAGTCATCCATAAAAACCTCCATGGTTTTCTCAATCATGTCATGGAATATGGCCGTCATGCACCTTTGGAAGGTTCCCGGTGCATTACAAAGGCCAAAAGGCATTCTTTGGTAGGCAAAGGTTCCATAAGTGCAAGAAAAGGTGTCTTTTTCCCATGTCCTTAGAGGGTCAATCGGGATTTGAAAGTCCCGGAAAATCCGTCTAAGAAACAATAGAACTCATCCCCCGCTAACCTTCAAGCATTTAGATCATAAAAAGGTAAGGTAAAATGGTCCTTACCTAGTGCATCATTCAATTTCCATAATCAATGCAAACTCTCCAATCGGTCACAAGTCGGGTTTGGAATGAGTTCATTGTCATCTGTTCCTCACCACGGTCATTCCTCCTATTTTTTAGGATCAATGAACCGGCTAACCCCATGGCTATCCGATATGAGGGTCAATCAAGCCGGCAATCAAGAAGTCTTGATGACCTCTTATCTTAATTCCCTCATGTATTTTAGGGTTGACCCTAATCTTTGCTTGAACCACTGTTTGTAATCATCCCACCAATAAATTTTGTGTGTACAAAACTTGGTCATCAAACCCTTAATGTTAGAGATTTCCAAGCTAAAGCACTTTTGTTAGCCTTAAAAGAACCGCAACAGTTTTACCTTCCTCATACCTCTAATAGATCTTTTAAAATTATGACGGGTAGTTTATTATCCTTTTCAAGAAAAGCGTATTCAAGATGAGAAGGCAAATATTTGAGTTCAAGGTCGGGTGGTTCCTCTATTGATGTTTTGACCGATTCAACATTTTTTATTGCCTTTTTGAACTTAGAAGGAATAAGTTGTGAAAAAGGATCATCATTTAAAACTTCAAGCAAATTTTCCAAGTAGGTTACATCACCCTCATCATCATTAAAATCATCATTTAAATCCATGTTTAAAGATTCATCATGTTTTAAAAACTCTTCTATTTCTTGCTCAATAATCATCTCACTTCCTTCAAAAGGAGTGAAAGGTGGAGGGTCCAAATTTGATTGGAATGGAATCACCACTCTCGGTAAAGTCTAATACTTTTGGAGCATACTCCGACAAAGTTGCATCAATAAAAGATCAATTCAGTTTCACAGATTCAAAATTACCAAGAATTCGTGGGAAGTATCACCACAAAACTTAGAGTATCAAAGATTTGACAGTCAGGTCTTTAAAGGATCCTCCCTTTCATAAACATCAAATCAAGCATGACTGTGCTCAAAAATGGCCTTCCTAAAATCAAAGGAACACGGGGGTCCGCAACAAAATCCAATATCACAAAATCGACTGGGAAATAGAATTTTCCGACCTTAACGAACACATTTTCGGCTATCCCAAGGGGTTTAGAAATTGTTCGGTCGGCTAATTCTAGAACCATTCTAGTACTTGTAAGGTCAGGAAGTCCAAGTTTTTTCCAAATAGACAAGGGCATGAGATTGATACTTGCACCTAGATCCGCTATGCCAAGTGATTATCAAACTCCCCAAAATCATAAGGAATGAGAAATCGTATGCCCATGTCACCAAGATTTTCGGGAAGCAATTTGAGAATACCGCGAGCAATTAGCATCATTTGTTCTTTGTTATCTCAATCACTTGTCTTGTTAACTAAAACAACTTTATTGATCATTAGAAAGCAAATTGGGCATTTGGAACAAGAGCATCCGCAAAAGCTAAGTCAAAGTGAAGATCTCGAAAGATTTCTATGAACTATGCGAAGCTAAGTAACATCTCTCTTTCACGTTTTCTTGTCTTTTTTAAAACACTCTTGAAGGTAAGGCAAATTTGTCCTTAGTCTTGACAGGTTCATTAACAACTCTAGCTCAACAATTGGTCTTTTTCTTTATTCTGAACCTTTTCCTTAATTTGACGATCGAGTTAGACCTTGCGTACTTTGTGAACTTGTAGGTTGCACATGTCCTTTGTCACCTCTTTTCCTTAGCCTTCTCATTGTCCGGATTGCATAAGAGGAGGCATAAGGGTTAAGGTCCCATCAAGAACACTACCACTTACGGGTTGTAATCCCTTATGCATTCATTCCTCGGAATTAGGAATAGTATTACTTGTACTGTTCTCGAACCCGATGCGCTTGCTAATTTCCCATTTGCATTTGAAACATGTTAAGACATCATATTTTGAAAATTCCTTTGCTCATTTTGAAAATCTTGTTGTTCCCTTTTGAAATCATTCAAATTCTTTTGCAAATTATTCAAAGTAACATCATTTGCTTTTGTGTAAGCCTCAAACCTTGAGTAAGCAACCGGAACTTGTGTACTTGGGGCTTGATAAGCTTGAGCTTGTTGTGTTAACCCGATTAGCTCCATGGTTTACCTTGATTGGTTGGTTCACATTCCGTATTCTCCCAAATTCCATTGGTTCCATGTATCCATTGGTTAGGTCTAGAAAACTTTAGTGGATTGGGTTGGGGTAAAGCTGGGTGGTCTTATTTGGTTTCTAAATTGGGAGGACGGTCGCCGGAGATTTCCATTTTGAACAAAATACCAACCGAACAGTTGATTGAAATTGTTGGAAATTATCATGATAAATCGGGTACTCTCCATAACTCCTCTATCATTGGGCACACATTAAAACTATGATTACTACCACAAGTAGTAACAAACACATTCCACCACCGCGCTTTAATCGGAACAGAAGTAGGCACAAAGCTTTCATCATATTTTTCATCTCATTCATTTCATCCTATAAAGTCAAAGTCATCTTATCCCTCTCATGCCTGCTGCCATTTGTTGAAACCAAAAAGTTTAGATGATTAAGAAGTCGAAGAAGATGGAGAGCATTCGAACTCACTCGCATCACGCACGCGTTCCGTGAAACATCTAAAACTTTTGGCCTTATTCTCTATGATTTGTAATCCTTTTGTTTGGACCTTTTGTAAGAAAAAGTGCCACCGGCAGCGGAATTAAGAGCATCTTTGATCATTGTACTCAACCGAATTATAGAATTTATCTGAATTGGTGCATGAGTGAAAAACATGATTGAGGACACTTCCTAAAGTTCCTTAAACGCTCCCAAGCTTCTGAGAAAGATTCTTAGCCATTGACGAAATTTTAATTTTCGTTACCCGAAAGACTTGGTAGTCTTAGAAGTGGAAAAAAGAAATTAATGAACTTAGAGAACACTAAGGCATCCAAATGTAAGAAAAATAAAAATGAAGGGGTTCTTTGTCAAGCCACGTTTTGGCAACCCCATCAAAGAAAATGGAAGAAAGAAGTTTGAATGGTGGTGTAAGGTACATTCTGTACCTGGATTATTCGTTATGCTCCTCAAAATGACAATGTGAGCATGAGGCCTCTCATCTTTACCTCCTCGAAAAATTCCAATCTGATCAAGATTAATGATGAGGATATAAGTTCAAAATTTTAAGCATAATGTGTGGTACAACTATATCACTTTCAAACCCCCGTGTGGGATCTTGAAGTTGCCGGCCATAGGTCGGATCATCGGCCATTGAAACGAAAATTATCAACAATTAGGGATTTTGCCTTTTGAGTTTGTTTGTCCCCGAGAATCGGTCGACGATGCGCTCCTGGAATGTGTATTCCAAGGAAGAGCGAGTGCGCATGCACTAGCGAAAATAAGAAAAAAAAAATTGAGATTAAGAAGATTATTTTTTTTGGAAAATTTACAATTTTTAGTATTTATTAAGAATGAAAACAAAAATATTTTTTGGTAACCGTTAATTACAAGCTTCACGATAAGTCTCCCAGATATCGTACAAGTGGCGAAAAATTAGCCGACCGCAATGACTTCTTATAAAGTAGCTATCACTTTTCCTAAACTCACCTTATAGTTTGTACTCAAAGGTCCGTCGTACCTCGCCAGTAACTCATGATTTATATTGTTTGTTGTATTTGGAATGGTTTAAGATGATACTAGTAATCCAAATTTTATTATTTATTTTATTATTTTTTTTTTCTAATTTTTTTTTATATTAAAGTCGAATAGGAAATCGAATTAATGAATTTTGTTTTGTATTTTTATATAGACAAAAAATAGCAAAGTAACTTCCCACAAGGCAGGGTTTCTGACAAACTCTACTTCAAAAAACGAATATCCTCAAAAATCGTTCACGAACTCCCCGACAAACGGCGCCAAAATTGATTCTGTGTTCGAAGCACTAGTTCAAATTTATATATAATGAGTATTAAACCCGTGAAAAATTCTTTCCAAAATTACTTCTCAAACAAGAGTAAATAAAGGATAAAAAATCTCACTACAAGAAAACACAATACGTATATATTATTTAAGCCGGGAAGTATTTTTCTCCTCGGGTCGAGTCCAACGAAATCTAAATGAGATTTGGGAAATACTTTCGGATCGGTTAAGAATGATAAAGATTTTTTTTTGATTTTGAATTACACTACGAATTATAATAGCTCAAACTAAAAACAATTAACTAGTACGAAATTTAAATGCAAATTAAAAACGTGAGCTAAAACTGAAATTAAAAATCAAAGGCACTACTTTTAACAAATTTTATACCTAAAAATCACAAATTTAAAAAGAAAATTTTAAGGAACAAGAACTAGCATTTTTTAAACCAATTTTGAAATTTTATATGAATTTTAAAGAAAAAATGAAATTAACAAAAAATAAACTTTTTCTAAAAAATAATACTAAAATTCTACTTTTATTTTTTAAAAATAATAGATTTAAAAAGAAAATTATAGGAAAAAGAATTAAATTTTTTCAACTATTTTTTCTATTTTCTATGATTTATTTAAGAAAAAGTAATTACTTAAAACCTATTTTAATTCCTAGAAAATACAAATTTAACTAGAAATTTAAAGAAAAATGCTTTTTAACTACTTTAAATGTGCAGAAATCAAATGGAACAAAAATGCCCAATTTTTATAAACTAATTAAGTCCTAATTTTACCTATTAAAGTATAAACCCTAATTTCTTAAAACTAATTTTGAAAATATAAAACTATTTTATTCAAATCTAAAAAGACAAGGTAGAAAGTGCAAAGAAAGAAAGTAATGGGTAGGCAGGAAAACTGTTGGAAATTTACACTACAATGAAAACGGGTAACCTTGAACTATTGAAAATATACCAAACAAACCATACGATTATGCTTATTTTGGCTTATCTAAAAAGTGGAAATAAGCAAAAAACTTAAAACATGAAAGTTTTTTATGAGCTTATACTCAACAACTTTAACAAAGACACTATTGACTTTTGTCCACTTAATAAGCTAAAAAATTAGCATTTAACTTTGCAATACAGAAACTATGCTTTAACTATCTTTTTAAGAATTTGGCTTATTCCTAGCTTATTACTACATGAAAGTTAAAACTAAAAGTTAATATGAAAAGCTTAAGATGTATACTAAGTACTTCTAAAAAGAAATAAGCTGAAGGTTAATAGGATTAATGAAAAATTTGCTATTTAAAAGTGCAAGGTTCTGGCTTAACACTGGAATTAAGCTAATCCTAATAAACTAAAAAGCTTAAAACTAGATTATAGAAACTAACATTTTAAAAATAAGCTAACCTATGATTATTGAACTAACCTAGATAAAAGGTATTTGATAAAAACCACTGGATCTTAGAAATCAAAAAGAAAATAAGCTAGAACTCTACTATTGCTATTCCACTTTTTACAAGATCCTAAAAACTAAACTAGAGCTTAAAAATGAAAACTAAATGATGAATTTTAAAAATCTAATGGAGTACTACTTAAATTCTTAAAACTAACTCCTAACTCTTACTTTCAAATGCTAAAAAAATGACTAGGAAATTGATAGGCAACAACAGTATTAACTGAGTTAATACTGCTGTTTGCTGATGTACTTGCCAAATAACAAAATGCAGGCTAAGAACTATGATGAGATCTCTTTAAACTCATTACTTATATGTAACTAAACCAGCACTAACCAAGTGTGAATTCTAAAATGATGTAAATCACATACTACAAATTTTACTTACACCTAAAACTGTCCTGGTGCTAGGACAAGTATTCTAAGCTCAAAATTTTGAAATATTATAAACTAGCTTCTAAATTCTATTTAAAACTTGATAATATGACTAAACTCAACTGACAAATGTAAAATTTCCAACTAAGTTTGACTTTAACAGTCAATTTCACCTAAATCCAAACACTACTTAAAACTAGCTGCCTAAACTAATTTGGCTTAAAATCTATTCTAAAACTAAAGTTGCCAAATCCTTATAGCTAATCTAACTTGAACTTACCTAAGTAAGCTAAATAAGCACTAAAAACCAAAGCTTATTAAAAGGAATAAGCTAGTTACTCAACTAGGCTTATTATGCACTTGAAAGAAAACATTTATACTAATTGAAGTAATGAAGCTATATAAAGACTAATTAATACTAGATAAGCTAGAAAATGAAGTAATAACTAAAATTAAGAGTAAAGACATAAGCAAATCTAAGCTAAAATGAACAGTCAGATAAGCAATCTTAAAGCGAAAAATGCTAGAATTGAAATGGAAATTTGAAACCTGTATTGAAGAATCTTCACACTAAGCTATCCAAAAGTAGAAGCTTAGTGTTCCTAATGGCTTCCAAAGCCTCTAAACCTCAATAAGCTCAAAATTAGCTTATTTGACTTTCGTTGACTAAATGTTGACCAGTTTTGACCTTGAATTAAAATGACTCTAAACTAAATGGAACTTTAAGAAAAACTTGTGAAAGAGCTTGTTTAAGCTAATGAAAGTAGTAGAAATGAAATGACAGCTTATTAAACTAAATTGAGCTTGAATCAAAGGAAATTTTATTACAATGTAAAAGAAATACAATTGAAAATGAAAATAAAGAAAAAGGTAAGTAAAAGTCCCTCAAATGAGAACCTATACAATCTATTTATAGAGAATTTCGAGCTTGAGAGCTTGAAGAAGAGCTTATCAGTATTTCAATCTTGACCGTTTAAAAGTCAATAACCGTTTCTTGACCAATCTGAGCCCTTGGATCACTCTATGACGTGGTCCTACACCAATCTGAGCTCTAATGAGGCATCCTCAGAACAGTATTAGACCAATAACAGAGTGCCATGTGGACATGATGATGTAAAGGAATTTAATACGAGGTTGTTTTGGTCAACGCAAGTGGGTAAAGGTAGTATGATGGATTTGAAGTAGTTTAAATTGAATGAGAAAGGAGAAATAAGGCTGGTGAAGTGTTGAGAGAATTGGCGGGAAAAGCTGTTATCTCAAAGAAAGAAGACGAGCTTTCAGTTTTGACCCGCGTTGACTATATTTGAATGTTTGCGATGTTGACACAAATAGTCCTTGTTGTTTCATTGTACAAATTTGTAGTGTAAAAGATCTTTCGAAATTGACATAACAAGCCCTTGTAGTTGCTATCTTCTTTTTTCCTTTTTATAAACAAACTTTCCACCTTTGACAACTTTAGTCCTTTGTATTCAAAACATTCAAATGAACCCTTGTAATCTTGAAACTTGTCAACATTGATCCTTTGACTTTCATTTGGGTCTTCATTGACTTGTATCGGGCTGATCCGGCTTTGATTGATTTGGCTTCCCCTCTTGTCTTGTCTTTTCCGATACCCCCATGACGTTTTTTGGCTTGTATTTGCACTTTTGTTTTGAGACTTTATAAAATCCTTTCCTGCAACGTTAAGACACAAACACACATTTTCTATCCTTTTAGGCATTTTAATTTTCTTTGCTTTATATTTGGCACAATCCCGGGTTATATAATATAAACAATTAAGCATTTATTCATACTATTTAGACTTTGAAAGACATGCTTTAGAGCGTGCGTCCCAATACTTCCCTCCGAAGTCTAGACGCACGCTCTAAGCATGTCTTTCAAAGTCTAAATAGAACTGATTACCAGGCTTAATTGTATATATTAATACCGGATTTTGCCAAATAAAATCAAAAAAAATGCCAAAAGATAAAAAAAGTGTTCTTTTGTGTCTTAAACGTGCAGAAAAGGGATTATAGAAGTCAAAAAGTGCAACAACAAGCCAAAATAACCGCAAGAAACGGAAAAGACAAGACCGAAACAGAAAAAAAAAAAAGATGGAAGTCAAATCAATCAAACCGATCAGCCCATACAAAGTCAATGAAGACCCAAATAAAGATCAAATGGAACAATTTGACAATTTTCAAGATTACAAGGGTTCATTGAATTTTTAGAAACAAAAGGACTAAAGTTGTCAAGGTAGGAAAGGTTTTATAAAAAGGAAAAAAAAAAGAAGATAGCAACTACAAGGGCTTGTTATGTCAATTTCGAAAGATCTTTTACACTACAAATTTGTACAATGAAACAACAAGGACTATTTATGTCAACATCGCAAACATTCAAATATAGTCAACGCGGGTCAAATGAAGCTCGTCTCTTTCATGAGATAACAAGCTTTTCCCGCATTCTCTCAACATCTTCACCAGCCCTTATTTCTCCGTTTCTCATTCAATTTATAAACTTCTTCAAATCCATCATACTACCTTTACCCACTTGCGTTGACCAAAACAACCTCGTATTAAATTCCTTTACATCATCATGTCCACATGGCACTCTGTTATTGGTCTAATACTGTCAAGAAGCCACGTGGAGCTCAGGGATTGGTTAAACCACGTCATAGAGTGATCTAGTTAGTTAGTTAGTGAGTGAGTTTAAATTTTCAGTTTGTATTTTTCCTTACTTTTAAGCATTTTCTTTTAAGCTTTTCAAATCTATTTTAATTCACTTGTACCATTGTTATTTCAGCTTGTACTTTACCATTTTAAGCAATAAAATTCAGTTCTTAAGTTTCATTGTTCTTTCTTTCAATTTTAAGTTATTTTTACCTATTAAGCTCATCATAAGCTCATTGAAGCTTAATCTTATTCATAAGCTCGAATTCAGTCAAAACCTTGTTAAAAGTCATTCATTCATTCATTTTATTCATTTTACATCAAAACATAATTACTTGAGGCTGTTTGATTCATTGTTGAAGCTTTTGGAGTAAATAAGCTAAATTTAGCTTATTAAGGTTTAGAGGCTTTGGAAGCCATTAGGAACACTAAGCTTCTACTCTTGGATAGCTTAGTGTGAAGATTCTTTAATTCAGGTTTCAATTTTCCATTTTAATTCTAGTATTTTAGCTTAAAATTGCTTATCTACTGTTCATTTAGCTTAGATCATGCTTATTCTGTCTATAACTCTTAATTCTAGCTTATATCTTCATATTCTAGCTTATCTAGTATAACTAAGTCTCTATACTAGCTTATTACTTCAATTAGTATAACTGTTTTCTTTTAAGTGCATAATAAGCCTAGTTGAGTAACTAGCTTATTCCTTTTAAGAAGCTGTAGGTTTTATTGCTAAAATAGCTTAATTAGGTAAGTTTTAGAGTGAGTAGATATAAAGTTTTAGTAGATTTAGTTTAAAAATAGATTTTAGATAAAAAATAGTTTGGACAGTCCTTATTAACTAGTGTTTAGGATAAGGTAGTTTTGACTTTTAAAGTCAAAGAAATACTGTCAAAATACTTTACATAGTTTAGACTTGCATAGTTATCAAGTTTTAAATAGGTGTTGCAACTTAGTTTGTAGAATTTTAGAGTTTAAAAGCTTAAAAAACCTTGCCAGCACCAGGGCAGTTTTAATTGTAAAGTGTTGTTAGATTTATGGCATTTTAGAGTTCACTTTGTGTTAATGTACACTTGGATACATGTAATGAGTTAGTTCTTGAGTTTTTAAGTGGAAATTCAGCCTGCACTAAAGGTTTTTACCAATTGCATCAGCAACAGCAGTGTTAATTTAGTTAATACTGCTGTAGCTAATCATTTTTCTAGCCATTTTTTAGCATTTATAATTAGAAATTAGAAGTTAGAATTAAGCACTTTATTAGTACCCCATTAGTTCTTTGTAGATAATCATTTGAGTTTCATTTTTAAGCTCTTATACTAGCTTAAATGTTCCTTCAAAAGTAGCTTTAGCCACAGCTTAGATTTGCAGCTTATTTCCTTTGATTTTTAAGTTCTAGTTGTTTTTATCAAAATCCTTATATCTAGGTTTATTCAAAATTCATATTAGAGCTTATTTGCAAAATTTTAGTTTCTAGGACTTAGTTTTAAGCTAGTTAAGCTTAATTGAATTAGCTCAAGTTCAGTAAATAAGCTGAACCTTAGTTTTTTAAGATCAAATTTCTAGTTATTCTTGTTAACTTTTAGCTTATCTCTTTTTAGAAATCTGTAGCACACATCTTAGACTTCTTATAGCTTCTTTTGGTTTCAATTTTCATTAAATAATAAGCTAGATAAAAGCCATAGTTTGGAAAAAGTAGATTTTTCAAAGAATAAGCTTAGTTTCTGTAAGCAGAATTAAAAGCTTAATTTTTAGCTTATTAAGTTGTTAAAAGTCAATAGTGTCTTTGTTAAAGTTGTAGAGAATAAGATCATTAACAACTTTGTAGTTTTAAGTTTCTGCTCATTCTTACTTTTTAAATAAGCCAAAAATAAGCCAATTCGTAGGGTCTATTTTGTACTTTTTCAATAGTTAAAGGGTGCCCGTTTTCACTAGAGTGTAATTTCCTGATAGTTTTCCCGCCTACCCTTTACTTTCTATTGTTTCACTTTTAACCCTGTATTTTTAGTTTAATAAAATAGATTTAATATTTTTGAATTTAGTTTTTATAAAATTAGGGTTTAGTTTTTAATTGGCAAAATTAGGGTTCAATTAGTTTATAAAATTTGGGCATTTTTGTTCCATTTGATTTCTGCACATTTAAAGTAGTTAAAAACCATTTTTCTTTATTTTTTGAATTAAATTTGTATTTTCTAGAAATTAAAATAGGTTTTAGGTAATTACTTTTTCTTTTTAAAATCATAGAAAATAGAAAAATAGTTGAAAAATTAAAATTCTTTTTGTGAAAATTTT